>JANTFE010000327.1:1361-14241 GCA_027562315.1 Costus pulverulentus | reverse complement strand
GGGTGAATTGTGTGTTGAGCAATTTTTATAACTTTATAATTTTCTTATAATATAGATAAAAGAGAATGAAGATAACTATAATCATTGAAATAAAGCTATGTTATGAAGAAGAACTACACTTGTGAGATTTAGCTAACAACTAATGTCACTAATTTATAAGCATGAAATTCAAAGCAGCACAATTAAGCAATGCAAACAAGTGATTTATAGTGGTTCGGCCCCAATGTCTACATCCACTACCTAGGATTTCAAAAACCCGACTAGTTTTATGTTCTTGTTTAATTGAGGTTTACACTAAGTGGTTTCACCCTTCTCCCAGGGGAACTACTTCTCTAAACCCTAAATACAAGAAGTAAAATAAACTAACTATGAGGTCTCTTCCAAGAGCTCCTCCAACACTAAGTAAAATATAACAAATTCAATGCAATAAATAAAACACAATTCAAGAAGGGAAAGAAATGCTCATTCAAAGCCAAGACTCCTCTTGACGAATTTCTCCTAGAGTGCTTGAACTCCTCTTTTGAAAAAGCTCTTTTTGAATGATGAGGGCTTCAAAAAGATTTATAGGCTTCAAGATATTCAAGAGAGTTTATTAAGGAGATTTCAAGAGAAAAGGAAGCTCTTTGAGGCACCAATGGTTTGGAAGATCATATAAAAAGGTTATAGGGCTTTTGAGAATGTTTTTATATTATTTTTTGCAGTTACAAACAGCTATATTTGAAGAAATAGCCGTTGGAGGTTGAAAAAGCTTGGTTTGGGCCAATTCAGCCTGGTTCAGTTCGGCTTGGTTTGGACTGCATATTTTGTTCAAATTGATTTGGCTCATTTGTGCTCATTTAAAGTCCGAATTGAGTATTATTTGAATCGTTGAAAAGCTTAGACAGTCTACTTTCTAAATATACTAGTTTTATAAAATTTGGAAAGGAAAAAAATATATGGTTTTGGGGCTAAATACTTCAGAAAGGTCAAAAAAATAAAAGTTTTGGTTCAATGATATGGGTAAATTTTGGGAAACAAGATGATCAAAGGTGTATTCAAGTAATTTTGGTGCAAAGAGCTATCAAATAAGAAGTAATTTAAGCACTATACATTTATCTAAAGAATAAAAATAAAACTATGAGAAATAAGTCTTGATCACCATAAGAGTTCAATCTCCTTCTTAATGTGGATGAAAGTTGAAATGAACTTGAGCTTGAACTTCATAAAACATCCACCATCTTCAACCTAAATAAGATACTCAAAAGATAAAGTTAGTAAAGTGGTTTGTTATTATCAAAACATATTGGAATAGATTAAAGACCAAGATACTAAAACCTTGGGCCAACAATATAAAACTATGAAAACATATTTATTATCACTGTACTTGTGGTATATGTAATAATTAACTGAATTCACCTCAAAACTAAAAGAGATAAATACTCGATGAAACTTATAACACCACTGATATGAATCTTGCATAAGCCCATAAATGGGTTTTTTTAGTTTGCAAACCAACTTCTCTGAGTCTTTAGACACAAAAGCCTCTTGTTGTAGTATATAAATCATCTCCTCAATGTCTCCTTTAAGAAACACAATCTTTTACATCAATCTCATGTAGCTAAAAATTAAAATATGTAACTAATATCATTTTAATCTTGAAAAAGTCTTTCAAAAATACTGGAGAAAAAGTCTCTTTATAGTCATTGTCTTCCTTTTGAGTAACATATTTTGTAATAAGAAGTGCTTTATATCTTTTCACACCACCATTCGAATCCCTCTTGGCTTTAAATATCCATTTGGAACCAATGAGTTTTGTACCTTCAGGTAGTGGGACAAGATCTCAAACGTCATTGTCTATCATAGATTTTATCTCCTTATTCATGCATTAATCTACTTCTGGGAATTAGAACTTTTCATAGCTTAAAGAAAGTTGATAGGATCATATTCCATCATTAGCCATAGTGCCCCTAAAAGCTTCTAGAATGGCATGCTCTATGATTATAAAACTTATGTGATTTGAATGGTCTCACCTTTCCATCTTCCTATTATCATCAAAGTAACTTATAGTTATAAGTTCTATAGGCCATCCAATCCTTGATGCATGGTCTATATCCATGACTTTGAGAACAATAATAACATTCTCTCATCATGTCTTGAAGTTAGTGACATTAATCATGGAAATTAAACAAATGCTAACAGATATGTTACATGCATAATTTGCAACTGATATAGAGAAACCATATGCTCACATAAGTTCTATATCACACTCAAATAAAATTTGAGCATTCAGCTACAATTAAAATATTGGTAGGGCGCAATATGATACCTACCACAACATTAATATTTTGTCTTTGGACAAAAATATTAATTTGCAAATGGTACTCTTAGTGTATTAATCAAATATTGATAATAAGTCCTATCAAATAACAAAACTTTCCTTAGATCGACTTATTGCTGACATGGAAAATCTAATAATTATCATATGTTTATTACCACATGTGTGTATATAATTTGGCTAAATATTAATTTTATTTTGGGCTAGTCCATATTCACATGAATTACATGCTCAACCATCTTAACATTATAAAATAAATTGACCTAGTCAAGGGAAGCAACTTTGGCTGCATATTATTTTAATCAATCTATTTCACAATGTCAGATATGTTGAATTTTTACCATTATTTGAGTTTATTCCAAAACAAAAAGCGTTTGTTTATTTCCATATGGCCCCTTTTAAAAACTGATGTTGAGTGCTTTTTGCCAAAGCATGCATATTTACTTTTGCAAACAATTGACCCAGCTACTTTATTGCATAGCTGCTTTAGTGCATTAAAAACCAATTGCTTTAGCGAAGATTAGACAAGCTACTTCTATGTACAACAAGCCATGACAATTTTTATGCACAATGGGCCTAGCCCAAACCATATCAAGTTTGGTCTAACCCACTTGAAACAAACAAATAGTGGCAGAGATTGGGTTCACCCATAGATCTAGTTGGGCCAGTTTACCCATGTGTCTGATCACTAGACCTAGTGTACGGTCATCTAGTTTTCCTAGTTTGGCCAATCCAAGCCAACCCAGCCCACTTACCACATGCAACTAGAAACTCGTAAGCCTACATGCATGATGTCTTGTATTTTGGTAGTATTTTCTGATATGATTTTATCTCGAAACAAGACATATTTTGTTATTTTTATGTGATAATCAAACTTATTTACTTAGTTTAGAATCTTTACTTTTCTTATCTTTTTACTATTTCAAGTAAAATCACTCAATTTTAGAGCTTATTTGATGATTTTTACGCCACCGAGTGATTCAAGATAAAAAGACAAGTCAACACAACAAATTTGAAGTGAAATAGAATTTTTGCATCGATCATGGCTAGCCCGTGACTGGTTCATAGCCATGATGTGAATTTTATAAAGCACCTTATTATGCCTGAACCATGACAAGCATCATGACCATGATGAGCCTGAACCAAAAATTTATGAGGTTTTCACCGAGAGGTTTATGACCTGCCCATGATCAACTTCATGGCCGTGATTGACATGTCAAAAATCCATAGAAGACTTCATAGACAGCCCATGACTAGCTTCATAGATGTGATACAAAGGCTAGTTTTTCATATAACACTTCACGGCTAGCAAGTGACCTAAGTCACGACCATCATGGGAATCGCAGTAACCTACAGAACACAATATGGTGTGGCCATGATGAACTTCACAGTCATGACAGAGTCAACCGAATGTGGTTCTTCACATTTTCGTATGGAATTTGAAGCAATTTTTATGGGATTTCATGGGGGAGACGAAGGGACACTTTCCCAGGAACAAGAACAAGCTTTTGGAGCTATTACAAGGGTCAATTGTCTGGAGTACGAGTGGCGAGAAGGATCGGAACAAACGAGTAAAGGGGATTTTTGCAGGCGAAACTTCAGGCTCTTTCTCATCATTCTTGAGAGGACAGTTTGTAGTTTCTTCTTCATACTTCCTTCCTTTTGTATTTTGATCCTTGGAATGCTTATTTAAGAATCTTGTGCTAAATAGAACTTTCATCGCCGCTTAAGCCTTCTTATTTAGGACTTCAGGTGTAATCTTGTGCATGGATCCTTTTTTTAAACTTATAAAAGTCTTTGTCTGATCTATCTTTGTTTATCTAATCTTTGCTGTGTTGTTTACTTGTATTCACTTTGGCTAAGTACTTACATGTTTAAAATGTCACAATATGGACTGAAAGGTGAATTTGTGGCGTTGGACTTATTTAAATTGAACTCATGTTATTCTATCACGAAAGTAGATAGAATTCATGTGAGGACATTTCGATTATCCTTGTGCTCATTAGATCTATTTAGATCCGTAATCCATAAAAGTCAGAGATTGATCTAAATAGATACCAGGTTATACCACTGAAAGGGGGTAACCTGTATCTTTGGATAAGTCCTTGAATATTTTAGATTGATTATACGAATATTAACATATTCAAATCTAGATTTAGCATTATGGTTAACCCCAATGTCCTAAATTATCTCGATATTGCAATTATCTTGCAACTCTTATTTAACAACCAACTTAACAAATTAGCTTTGCTCATTTTAGTGTACTTTGCATCTCAAACCATATTTCGTCCATCTAGTTGTCGATAACACGTTCTTTTAGTACTTACAACTTGTCCCTGTGGGAACAAAATCTTATACTACATCAGTGAGCCGTGCGCCGCTTGTGGTGACGTTTGAAATGCAGTGCAATAAGTTTTGGCACTTCGCCGCTTGTGTTGACGTTTGATAGACTAGACTTTGCTTTGTTTAATTACATTTTTTATGCTTTTGTTAGTTACTTTGTTTTCATTTTGCTTATATTGCTATGATTTTTGCTTGGAGTACTTGATATACCTGCTAATCTCATTTATGGATAAGAGTATGAGAATAGGGGATTTTTACAACATTGATATGGAAATGGGGCAAACTTTCAAGAGAAGAAGAAGACTCAAGGAGTTGAAGAACAAGGAAGACTCTACGGACCTGTTTGGCCCTGCTTCTTGATGAAGAACGGAAATATGCCCTAGATCCCTTAGGTATGTAGCTCAAGCAAGATAATAACAAATGCAGTTTTAGTAAATAGATTGGAAGGAATGCACCTAGGGCCTCCTTAGAGGAAGGGCGCCAAACTCCTTCTGATCCCTTCAGGCAGTAAACTTTGGGCATGGTATCCACGAGAGCTTGCTGGTCACGTCTCTAATGTCTCCTAGCTACAGTCCAAGAGAGGCCTTGTTGAGCTTCTAAATGCAGCAATGGAATAGTGACTGCGTGGTTGATGGAGTGGAAAGGGATGGAGTGATTGAGGAACGGAGAAGATGGAAGGCTTAGAGGAGCAAGCTCAACCCTCAAACAATCACAACACAAACACACATGTTTTTAGAGTTCAAAATTATGCAGTCTAAGTGCAAAGTGTAAAAAATGCAAGCTTAAAACCTATCCTCAACGACATCATTCAGGTGACTCTTGGCATTCCCTTAGTTGTAGTATTCGTTGGCTATGAGTGGAGGTTGACGTCAGGTTCCTTTGCGCATGAAGATTTGTATCCATTGGGTGATTTTGTGCTGCTGGTGTGAAGACAATTCCTTGGTTGGTTTGAGCTATGAGCTAGGCCTTCTTGATTTGATTAGGTCATGTTGACAGGAAGTCGGTTCTAGCTGGAATTGGATTGTGCTGGGTTGAATCTGGAGTTGAACTTGAGCTGGGTCTTTGACGAGTGTTGATCTGTTTTGAAGCTGAGCTTGACTGGATTCAGATGTTGAGCTGATTCATGCCAAGGCCACATTGTCATTGAAGGAGCTAGTTGCTTTGCATGTGCAATACAGGTGTACATCCCTAGGCCAGAAACAACCTATTACATCCACTAAAACAAAAACAAAGACTTCATAAATAAATCCTAGGCTACTCCTAATTACCTACATATTAAGAGTTGAAAGTGAAAAGAGTTTGTAGCAGCATTACAATAACATGAAATGTAGGAAATTAACAAGTTCAAAACAGAAATTAGACAAGTTCCTAAGTGCAAAAGTAAATCAAGTGTTCATCCCATATCTAATTGGGGTCTTGCGAATCCTTGTTGATCTTCTTGGAGGAGTCCCTACATTAGCTTTCCCGGGGGCCGAAGAATTCTCCTCTAGAGAATTAGATGGGAAGCTCTCAAGTTCCCCCGGAAGGTGTAGGCATGCTTCTTCCTCAGGGAGCTACTCTTCAGTGTGATCTTCCCATTGGATAAGATAGTGGTTTTGAATGCCTTGCTTGGTGAAATGTTGTTGTACTTCAAGTATCCGGCCGGCCTTCTTTGTTTGAGCTGGCGCCTCAATGTTGAGAGGCTCTTTGTATGGAGTCAAGTCTTCCACATCGATGGTATGTTGTATTCCAAGGGCCGGTGGTTGATGACACCAAAATTCATAGTATATTTTGTGTAATTTCATTGGTCTTTTTATATCATATTCATGCTCTTTTGCTTGTTTTTATGCCTTATTTGTCAAATATTGTGGAATTTACAAAATTTCTTGTTTTTGATGATTTTCAGGTAAAAAGTGCCATATTTTGATGGAGTTTTAAATATTTGAGCACACAAATGAATTTCAGACGTCAAGACAAAGCCGCTTATCAATTTTCATGCAAATCAGAGCAAGTTCGAAAATTACACTCGGGGTGTAATATTTATTATAGGCTGTAATTTTCTGCCCAGATTACACCACTGTCGTAATGAAAATTACAGTACCTTATTTTTGCCTAGAATTACACAGAAGATATTACGGTAGTGCCATAATATTTTTCATGGTACCGTATTTTCATCCAAGAATTCATAGAACCAAATTACGGCCATACTGTTACCAAAATTACAGCCATAATTATGAATTTGAATTAGTCTTCCGCAGCCGCTTAGAAGCCCAATTTTTGCGACGCAATATCTGAAGATCCAGGGCACCAATTGAAAAACCATAAAAAGGGGACTCTTCTATATATCGAGGAGAAGATTTGAGGACAAGAAGGATCTAATTTTGTTAAGAATCGAGGGAGAAATCAGAAAGAGCGTTTCTAGGGCACGGCCTCACATCGAGAGGTGTAGAGGCCATCTCAGGCAACAATTTTCACAAGGAAGCTTCGCCTGGAGAAGGAGAGGATACCCCAGAAGTTTTAGATGAAAAGAAGATCGATCGGAGGAGAAATCAACGAAAGAACGAGCGCCAGCACTGTTCACTGCATTTTCTGGAGGAAAATTACGACTGTAATTTCCATTACACCCGTGCTGTAAAGTTGAACTTCTCTTTCTCTTCAATTTATGATCCTTTGAAATTTTGGTTTATTGTAATTCTTCTTCCATGCTAGCTTAAACATCTTTTGGGACATGGGGGGTGTAATTCCCATTAATTTCTTAATGACTAGATTATTTTTTTACATTCGTCATGATAATTTTACTATAATAATTCTACTTTTGTGATGATTGCTTTTAATTTTCCATAGATTTATATTATCTGCATGTTTTAGAGTTTTTGCGATATGGATCGAAAGGTGAATTGCTAAAACTTGGAACCCTAGAATTGAACGTTAGGAACTCATTGTAAGAAATTAGGTTTGTTCTTATTTCTGGATTTTAGAAGTATATCGCCATGTTGATAATCTGAACCTAGGATTGAGTTATTGAAAAAAACACAATGATACTGTGAGAAATCAAGTATCGGATTGTTGGAGAACCTTAAGTAGAGCTTGTGAAAATTATAGTATGAAAGAATGTAGTTTTCACTTGAAATGATTGATTTAGAATTCGGATGCATGAAAGTGATCCTTGAGTTATTTATCAATGATTTACTTATCTTCAGGATTAAATAAATCCTGCATGAAAGTGAGGATTGGTTCTTTGTAAACTGTCTGCGCAAAAGTGAGATGATTTCTTTATGAAGTAAATTATATCTTTATCATGATAAAATTTGATTGATGAAAATCTATTCATATCTAGTCATGGAAGTTAAGGTGGATGAAACCCTAGTCCCAGTTTTCTCTCTGATTATCTGTACGCTCTTCCTATCGTTTACTAGCATCATATTCGATTTACTTAGCTAGTGAGAAAATAACTATTTGGTACTTAAGACGTAGGTATCTGTGGTTCGATATCTTTTTATTATTTTGAGTATTCGTGCACTTGCGGACACAACAGTGGTAAGTCTAGCATATATGCATTGTCATTTACCTTCTTCAAGACTCGGAAAGGACCCATGGCTCTCGGCTATAGCTTGTTGTTGGCACCATGTTGTCTTTCCTTCCGGTTTCTAAGCATTACCAAGTCTCCTTCCTACAATTTCATGGAACGACGATGAGGATTAGCAGCCATTTCATACTTAATTGTATTCTTTGCTATGTGATCTCTAACTTCATTGTGTATTTTGACAATGTGTTGCACAAAAGACAATGCTGAGTGGTTTTGCTTGAATGGGGATGGCAACAGGGCTAAGTCAATTGGTTTGCAAGGCTGAAAACCAAATTTGATTTGGAAAGGACTAGCACCAGTAGTTCGGTTCACAGCACTGTTAAAGGCAAATTCAGCGGTTGGTAACAACTTGTCCCAATTACCCGGGTGTTCTCTCACTAAGCATCTCAAAATATTACCAAGGGACCGGTTTACCACTTCAGTTTCACCGTCAGATTGTGGGTGGTAAGCTGTAGAAAAGTTGAGTTTTGTTCCCATTAACTTCCATAAGGTAACCCAAAAGTGTCCAACAAATTTGACATCCCTATCAGATACAATGGTACGGGGCAACCCATGTAGGCACACCACCTCCTTAAAGAAAAGCCTAGTCACATGAGAGGCATCCGTAGTCTTTGTGCATGGGATGAAGTGAGCCATCTTAATGAATCAGTCAACCACCAAAAAGATGGAGTCGTAATGAGCACTGGTGCGAGGGAGACCAAGCACAAAATCCATGCTTAGGTCTTGCCAGGGTCCCTCGGGTATGGGTAAAGGCATGTATAAGCCGGTGTTATGCTTCTTGGTTTTGGCTATTTGACATGTTTGACAATGCCCCACAACTTTGGTCACATCTTTAAACATAGTGGGCTAATAGAATCTTTCTTCCACAAAAGCTAATGTCTTATCTCTACCATGATGGCCGGTTGTGCCACCCCCATGTAACTCTCAAGCTAGAAATTCTCTCAAGGAAGTGCGTGGAATGCAAAGCATACCCCTTCTAAATAGAAAACCTTCATCGATTTCAAAGTCAAGGAATGTATGTTGTACTAGTTTTAATATCCAGGAATATGTCTCTAAAATTAGGACACTTTTCATACTCGTCCTTGACCCTATCAAATCCTGTGACCGACACTTGTAAGGTATTCAATAGATGTAATTTTTGGCTCAAAGCATCAACGACTTTGTTTCGAGCTCCTGCTTTGTGTTTGAGGACAAATGTGTATTGTTGCAGGAATTCAACCCATTTAGCATGCCTAGGGTTTAATTTGACTTGACTGTTCAAATAGATTAGAGCTTGATGGTTACTATTGAGAATGAATTCTTTGTGAATGAGATAGTGCCTCCAATGCTTAAGGGCTTGAACTATGGCATAAAACTTTTTATCATAAGTAGAATACCGTTGCCTTGCCTCATTCAATTTTTCAATATAAAAAGAAATTGGATGACCCTCTTGACTAAGTGTTCCACCTATTCCAACCCCCGAGGCATCACAATCCACAATGAACACCTTATTAAAATCAGGCAACCTCAATACCAGTGTAGACGTGATTTTCAGTTTTCAGTCTTGAAAGGCCTTCTTAGCCGATGTAGTCCACTCAAAGCTTCCTTGGCGCAAACAATTAGTTATGGGTGCTACTAATGTGCTAAAGTTATGTATGAACCGCCTATAGAATGTAGCTAGGCCATGAAAGCTCCTAGCTTCAGTGAGGGATGTAGGGGTCGGCCAATTGACAATAGCATCCACTTTTGATGGGTCGGCTTTGAGTCCTTGATCATTTATAATGAAGCCTAAAAATTCAACTTCCTTAGTTAAGAAGACACACTTTTTCAAGTTTAACAAGAGGTGTTCCCTTTTCAACAAATCAAGAGTGGTTCTCGAATGGTCTAAGTGCTCTTGCTCGGTTTTGCTAAAAATGAGAATATCATCAAAATACATGATATCAACTCAATAACATGTGCAAATATGCTCATTTTATTCAAAAGAATTATTTCACTTCAAGATTGCATTCACTAAACAATGCATTTACCTAGAATTTCATGCATCAATTAATGAAAAATTTCCAACAAATAGATTATATCAGAGAAATAATTTCAACATATAAAATCTATTTCCAATTTCTAGAAATTGATATGCATGATAATTCGTTAAAAATTTTGGCATGGTGTTTATAGTATTTTCAGAAAAATCATTCTACACATCATCATCATATTGTGTCAACACAACCAAAACGAAATATCTATCAATAAAATCAAAAGGCGAGGATCCGTGGCATGTGAGCACAAGAAGTTTGAAGTATTCATCTTCCATTTGAACACAAGGATTATCAAAAAAATATAAAGGATGGAATGCAAATAAGTAGGAAGAAAATACTCACAAAGGTCTATTAGTCTGTGTCAGACCCAATCATCCTCTGTGTCTTTGGGTTCGCACCACTAGAGTTTTTTTTTGTGACAAAAATTAATTTTCACCTACAAAAAGAAAAGAAAAATTAGTGCTAAGTAAAAAAAAACAAAAAAAAAATAAAGTAAAAAATATGCTAGAGTAAAAGTGCTTGGGTTGCCTCCCAAGAAGGGCTAATTTAACGGTCATTAGCTTGACCATTGAACACTTGGAACTGATTGTGACCGTGTCTTCAGTCTCCATAATGATTGCTCAGTGTTTTGTCCGTGGCTTTCAAGAACATAAGCTCAAACTTGAAACATTATCCAAATTTATTTATGAGCTTTTTGACTTCTTCTGTCAATTTTTATATTCCTTTCCTCCTTCGTCTCTTCTTCTTCTTCGTTGCCCTTTCCTGAAATTCTTGATTAGCACACCCAGAAAATGTATCAGATTCAGAAGGTTCTTCAAATAAAATATGCATGTCACAAATAACCTCCTCATAAACTGTTTCTATGCTACAACATGTCCCTAGGTGTGATGCCCTTTTTAAAGAATTAGTTAAGTCAAATTCAATTAAATCACCACAAATATCAAATGTCAATTTTCCTTTTTTCACATCAATGTGAGCTCCAGCTGTGGCCAAAAAAGGTCTACCAAGTATAATAGGGTTTTTTGAATTTTCCTCCATATCCAACACTATAAAATCAGCAGGTATGAAAAACTTACAAATTTGAACAGGAACATTTTCTAAAATACCAACCAAATGCTTTATTGATGAATCAGCAAGTTGCAAAGACATTGTGGTTGGTTTGAGCTCTCCGATGTTCAGTTTCTTGCACACAGACAGAGGTATTAGACTAACACAAGCACCGAGATCACATAAGGCTCAGTCGAAAGTAACACTTCCAATAGAACAGGGGACAGAAAAGCTACCTGGATGTTTCAATTTGGGTGGTAGCTTGTTTTGAAGGATGGCACTACATTCTTTAGTTAAAGTAACAGTGCCATAATCTTCTATTTTTCTCTTGTTAGATAAAATTTCTTTTAAAAATTTTGCATATGTAGGCATTTGAGAAATAGCATCAATGAGAGGAATATTAATATACTACTTTTTCAAAACCTCCAAAAATTTCCCAAACTGCCTATCTAACTTAGCTTGCACAATCCTTTGGGGAAAAGGAATAGGAGGGCTATATGGTGGTGGTGAACTAGTTTTAGAATCATCAACCTTATATGGCAAATCACCTCTAGGTTCATCACCCTTGTGAGGTGACAAACTAGTTTGGGACTGCTTATGTGCAGGTTGTGATTCCAAAACTGGTTCACTCCTAAGTTCAAGTCTGGGCTCTACCTCATCATCATCAAGAGACTCCCTAGGATCATCCAATTGTTTTCCACTTCTAGTTATGACAGCATTGCAATATTCCCTAGGGTTGGGTTCAGGTTTGGCAGATAATTTTCCTAGGGGTCTAGATGAAGTGCTAGCTTGTTGGGTAATTTGTGTCTCTAACATCTTAATGTGAGCAACAACACCATCCAACTTGGAATTGATTTGTTTAAGGGTTTCTTCATTCTCATCATTTTTGCTCATCTGCTTACCCATGAATTTCTCAAACATCTCTTCTAAACTAGATTTTTGGGGTTGACTCCGGTTTGACTGTCTCTGGTTATACCCCTATTATCATTTTGCCCATTAGTTTGATTGTTACTTTTCCAAGACAGGTTATGATGGTTGCGCCAACTAGGATTGTAAGTATTTGATGGAGGTGGGATCACTCACAAATAAGGGTACATGCAAACAACGCTTTTAAGAAAATATTTTTTTGTATTTTTTGATAAAACCCGAATTTACTTCTAACGGAGTTGGAAAATATATTTTTGTATTTTATAAATAGAGAAAACGACACTAAGTTACTTAAGACTACTAAAAGAAAGAGCACTTTAAACTACGAATTGAAAGACTAGTAGGAATACTCACAGTGCGATCCTTGAGAATAGAAGGATCGTATCGTCCCGGTCTTCAACGGTCCTACTCTGATGGAAGGTATTGCATCATTACAAGCAAACACAGACAAACGAGATCCGTACACACCACAGATTCATATTACAAATTAAAACTAAGGGGGAGGTTAAGCCTCAAAAGTTCCCTTAATACTTTAACTAAAGAGAGAAAGAGGGGGAAGAAGAAAAGCCATGCGCTTAGGGAAGAGCCCTTCAAGTTCTTGCGCCACCTTCAAACAAAATTCAGATTAGTGTAGAACCAAGCTCTAAAGATTTAAAGAAGGTGAAGGGGAAA
>JANTFE010003167.1:60400-72520 GCA_027562315.1 Costus pulverulentus | reverse complement strand
ATTAAAACTCACCCACGCATGTGTGGGCTTGTTTGGATTGCATGTGTGTAAGCTCATAGGGCCCTACTTCGTTGCCATCAACCATTGGACCGGTGAAGAACGGGAAGGCGACCCCTTCTATTCTCAAGGGGTCCAAGGTGAGCATTTATTTCAAGTTTTTACTTCTTGCAAATAGTTTTAAATTAATCTAGCTTTCGGTTTTCCATATTATAAATACCAAAAATATTTCCCAATTTTGTTAGAGTAATTTCAGTTTTTCTTACTACCAAAATACAAAAATTATTTTCTCAAAGCGTTGTTTGCATGCACCCTGTTTGTGAATGATTCCCTTCCATCAGTTTGGTATCAGAGCCCTTCTTAGAATAGATTTTTAGCCTAAAAACTAATTTTCAAATTCTAAGACTTTCTTGGACCTAGGTGTTTGAAAGAAGTTGATCTCATAAAAGGCTATCATATAATATATCACCTTTAGGGGCCTTATTTTTAAAACTATTATCTTTCAAAACTATCTTTTACCATGACTACTAGATCTGGTGCAAACTACAATAACCACTCTGAACCTAAACCTAATGATATGGCTAGGCTTTTTGAAATGATAGCAAACATCACTACTAGGATGGACCAAATGGAATCTAGAACCCCAAACCCAGAGAATCCTAGAGATGATAGACCCCATAGCCACCCCTCAAGTGAGCCTATCCTTGGTCAACATACTCACAACAATAGGCACCATAATAGTAGAAACCAAGAACCTGAATGGGGAGAGCCACTTGCTCAACCCTACCAAAGACCTAGGGAGGATGATGTGCGCCGCAACATCAAACTCACACCCCCAACCTTTAGTGGTCCTCTTGACCCTAGAGAGTTCTTAGATTGGGTTGACAAGCTTGAAAGATACTTCGACTAGAGTATGATGCCTGATCATTCTAAGGGTAGGTTCACTCGTTGTCTCTTAGAAGGAACAGCTAGGTTATACTGGACCAATGTAGAAAGAAACCTAGAGATGTTTGGACACCCCCCCCCCATTGATAGATGGGATGTGATGCGAGAGAGACTTAAGGAAAAGTATGTCCCACTTTTCTTCCAAAACAAAATAGTTGTTCAAACTATAGCCCTAGTTCAAGGAAGCCTATCTATCATTGATTATACAACTAGGTTTGATGAACTCCTTCTTAGGAGTGATATGCATGAGCGACCCCATGTCACCCTTAGCCGGTATAAGAATGGGCTTAGACCTGAAATCAAAAGAGGGATGACCTACTACCAAATAGACACTGTAGAAGCTGCCTACCAAAGAGCCTTAGAAGTAGAAGAGAATTTAAGGAACACCTTTAGGAGGGAGACTAGTTTTTCAAGATCTTATCCCAAACCAACCACGCCTACATCCAATCCCTCTAGACCCAATCCCAAGGCATCTACCCCCACACCTTCTAAGCCTAAGGCTGCCCCAGAATCCAGTAGAGTCACCTACCATGTTTGTCACCAACCTGGTCATTACATGAAAGACTGCCCCAAGAGAGTCCTATACTTAGGTGAAGAAAAACATGAGGAAACCTATGAGGAAAACCATGAAGAAACCCATAACCCTGATTCTGGATGTGTGATATGTGAAGAATTAGTTTATGATAGTGGTGAAGAGCAAAACCAAGATACCTTAGGAGTGGTTAGGTGCACCCTAATCAAACCCATCCCAACTGAGGACTGGCGTAGGACCAGTATTTTCCACACCTACACGAAATGCAATGGCAACATGTGCAAAGTTGTGATAGATGGGGGAAGTAGTCTGATTGAAGTCTCTCACACAGCCTTAGTGAAGTTCAACCTTAAGGCTGAACCGCACCCTAATCCCTATAGCATATCCTGGGTCAACCAGTCTAGTGTCCTAGTTACCCATAGGTGCTTAGTGCCTCTTCAGTTTGCCATCTACGAAGGCAAGATTTGGTGTGACGTCATAACCATGGATGTCGCCCAAGTTTTACTCGGTCGCCCTTGGTTATTTGACATGGATGTTATCCACTGCGGTCGGACTAACACCTATGTCTTTAGCCATGATGGGCAAAAGATCAAGCTGAAGCCTTCTATGCCCAAAGAACTTAAGGCTTCCACCAACAAGGGTAAGATAGAAGAAACTAAGGACCCCAAACCTACCATCCAACTCATAAGGTCCCATGCCTTCACCCAAGACTGCTTAGAGTCCAAACAAGTGTACTCCCTAGTCATTAAGGAAACCAACTTAGATGAGGAGTCACCCATACCCCTAGAAGTTGAGACCCTACTCTCAGGGTACTCTGAGCTCACTAGAGATGAACTTCCCAATGGCCTACCTCCCCTTAGAGAAATCTAACATGCCATAGACCTTGTCCCGGGTTCCACTCTCCCACACTTGCCTCATTATAGGATGAACCCAACTGAGCATCAAGAGCTCAAGAGGCAAGTAGATGAACTTCTAGACAAAGGTTTCAATAGGGAAAGTCTTAGCCCATGTGCAGTCCCAGCCCTTCTTACCCCAAAGAAGGATGGAAGCTGGCGCATGTGTATAGACTGTAGGGCAATGAACAAGATAACCATCAAATATAGATTTCCCATCCCAAGGTTAGATGATATGCTTGACATGCTGGTAGGTTCTAAGTGGTTTAGCAAGCTAGACCTTAGAAGTAAATACCATCAAGTTAGGATAAGACTTGAGGATGAATGGAAGACAACCTTTAAGACTAAGGATGGTTTATATGAGTGGCTAGTCATGCTCTTTGGTCTCTCTAATGCCCCCTCAACCTTTATGAGATTTATGAACCAAGTCTTGAAGCCTTATATAGGAAGATTCTTAGTAGTTTATTTTTATGAAATCCTAATTTATAGCAAGACCCAAGAAGAACACATGGAACACCTTAGGAAAACCCTAGACTTACTTCAGGAAGAAAAGCTATACCTTAACCTGAAAAAATGTTCTTTCCTCTCCCCTAGGGTTGTCTTCTTAGGCTTCATAGTATCTGACCAAGGACTTCAAGCTGACCCTAGCAAGATCCAAGCCATCTTAGACTGGCCTGAACTCAAAACCTTGACTGAGATTAGGAGCTTCCATGGTCTAGCTGCCTTCTATAGGAGATTCATTAGAAACTTTAGCACCATAGTAGCCCCTATAACCAATTGTATGAAACTAGGTGAGTTCAGTTGGCCTAAGTCTGCTAGTAGAGCCTTTGAGGAGCTTAAGGCTAGAATGACCACTTCCCCAGTCTTAAGACTACCTGACTTTTCTAAAGTCTTCATAGTGGATTGTGATGCCTCAGGAGTAGGTATAGGAGGTACCCTTGGTCAGGAGGGCCACCCAGTAGCCTATTTTAGAAAAAAGTTAAATGAGGCTAAGTAAAGGTATACCACCTATGATAAGGAATTCTATGCTGTAGTTCAATCCTTAAGACACTGGAGACACTATTTAATACATAATGAATTTATTTTGAATAGTGACCACCAGGCTTTATCTTTTTTGAGTGCTCAAAAGAAACTAAATGTAGGCATGCTAAGTGGGTAGAATACCTTCAGCAGTATACTTTTGTTTTAAAACACAAGTCTAGAACTGAAAATAAAGTTGCTGATGCTTTGAGTAGAGTAGCTTTACTTGTGCAAAAATTATCTATTGAAGTAGTTGAATTTGATCGCATGAAGCATGAATACTTAGAATGCCCTGATTTTTCAAGCATATATTCTGAGCTTAGCATAGACCCCTTGAGTCATCCCCTCTATACCCTAAGGGATGAGTTTTTTTTTCTTGGGCCAAAGTTGTGCGTTCCCAAGACCTCAATCCGAGACTTCCTTGTTTGGGAGATCCACGGAGGAGGGTCTGTCGGGCACCATGGTCGTGACAAGACTCAAGCCTTGCTGGAGGAGCGGTTCTTCTGGCCAAACCTCCATAGGGATGTAGCTAAGGTCGTCAGGCATTGTAGGACCTGTCAGACTAGCAAAACTCAGAAACATAATTTTGGTTTGTACACAACCCTACCCATCCCTCAAGCACCTTGGCAAGACCTTAGCATGGATTTCATCTTAGGTTTACTAAGGACTCCCTCTAGACATGACTCTATTTTTGTCGTTGTGGATAGGTTTACCAAGATGGCACACTTTATACCTTGCTATAAAACCACAGATGCATCACATGTAGCTAGGTTATTCTATAAAGAGGTTGTTAGACTTAGAGGTACCCCTCTGACTATAGTATCTGATAGGGATTCCAGGTTTGTTGGACATTTCTGAAAAACCCTGTGGGCTATGTTGGGACAAAACTCAAATTCTCCACGGCCTATCATCCTCAGACGGATGGGCAGACTGAAGTGGTCAACCGATCACTTGGGAGCATTTTGAGGAGTTTGGTAGGAGAGCACCCCAGGCACGTGGGATAAGCTGCTACCCATTGCCAAGTTCTCCTACAATAGTGTTGTCAACAAAACCACAGGATTATCCCCCTTTCAAGCCAACTTAGGGTACCAACCTAGAAAACCTGTTGATTTATTTCCTTTACCTAGGCACTCTCATGTTTCTATGTCTGCTATTGATTTTGCTACTCACATGTCACATTTGCATCACGAAATACATTGTCAAATGCTTGATGCTGTTAATTCTTATCGCAAGAGTGCTAACAAGAAACGCCGAGAAAGGAAATTTTCTGTAGGTGAACAGGTTATACTGTGGGTCAGGGAGGAGCGCATCCATGGATCTGGCCGCAAGTTGGACGCAAAGGGACTTGGAACCTTTACCATCGTGGAGAAGATCAATGATAACGCCTATGTCTTGGATCTACCACCGGATTTGGGGATCCCCACCATTGTCAACGTGGAGGATCTCACACGCTATGAGGAGCCGGTACTCATTGAGGAGTTGACTAACAAGCTCAAGCCACAGAGCGTACTTGAGGATCAAACCCGACTCACCCCGGATGAGGTACAAGTATTTTATCGTGTTAAGTTTACTTCGGGTGAGGAGGCTTGGCTTCCTGAGAGTGAGTTGGCACAGGCTGCTCAAGAGTTGCTCCAAGGGTACAAGGATAAATCTCCAGAGAAGAATTTTTCCCACCCGGGGAGAAATGATGGAGGGACCAACCCTGCCCCTAGAAGGTCTGGTAGGACCAGGAGGAAGCCCATCAAATATGGCTTTTCCTCCTAGGTCACCCCTTCTTTCATTATGTGCACTTTCTATATTTGCAATTTGCTTTGGTAAGAATAAGCTTTAGTTCTAGTGCACCTTATAGTTTCCTTATTAGGTCATGCATTGCCTTCTAGAATAGTCTACTAGTTTTTGTACCAATAATTGGGCAGGTTAAAGCCCAGCTCAAGGCGAGGTCAAAGAAGCTCAAGCTAAGCTACCCAAGTGGAGCTCTAATTATGGAAAGAGGCACTTCAACACTTCAACTAAAGACCTCAAGTTGAAGATGCTTACAATCAATGCAACTCCACCATCCCAAATCAAGCCTAGGCGCCAATCATAAGAAGAGGAATCAAATTCCGCCCAAGGTCCTTCCAATTTCGCCAATCCATCAATGCCCCAATCAAGATCCACAATTTGGGGAAGCCATGAAAGGAAGGGATTCAAAATTCAAAGCCACTATGAAGAAGGATTCGGCCAACAATTAAAAGAAATTCGAATACAAGAGGAGACTAGCCCATACTTTACAAAATTGCACCAAGCCATCAAAGATCAATCAAGATCCACAAATCAAGGGATTCCTATCTAGATCCCTAATATGTGGAACCATCTTTGGAAACCTCCTAGCCGCCAAAGCCCTTTAAGGAAGGATTTTCAAATTCAAAAGGGTTCAATGCATGAAGACGCCATTTCATCCAAGCAAACAAGGAAGGAGCTCTAAAGATTTCGGCCACAAGGAGAGCTCAAACGATTAGAACAAATTCGGATTTCAAAGTCAATGCTATAGGAGGAAATGTTTAATTGTGACACTTATTTCTTCCCTATCTTGTAATTGCGCCTAGGGTGGAATGCCATCCTTGCCCTTGGTTAAAAAAAACCTATAACTTGTAATTCCCATGCTTATTGTCGATTAGTTGCCTAGTTGAAGAAAATTGTGTTAACATTGGTGCATGTGTCGCCTAAGAGCTTTCTACCTCCCTCTTCTCTAAAGGGCCGAGCCCTTTCTCTTCCCCTCTTCCCCTCCTTCTCTTCTAATCCTCCAATCAACCGTAAGCTTTGAAGGCCTCTCACAACCTTTGACGAGTCTCCAAGGAAGATCCATCAACCTTTGATCTCAGCAAAGCTTTGGAAGAACTTTGAAGGAAACTTCTCTCTCGGCCAACATGATGAACAACATCTTGAAGACACTTTCGGCTAAGTTCCTTCCCTCAACCTTCTCTAAATTTTAAGATCAAAATTCTACACTAACTTGGCTTATTATTGAAGGTCGGCGCAAAGGCTTGGAGATCCGTATTGGCGCAAGTTCTCTTCTCTTCCCCCCCCCCCCCCCCCCCCCCCCCCCCCCCCCCCTTCCAAATCTAGATAGTCTTATCTTGTTAGCAAGAGAACTTGGGAACCTATCTCCCCTCTTGACCTAGTTATTATTGTTGGACGCTTAAGCTTTATTAAAACTCACCCACGCATGTGTGGGCTTGTTTGGATTGCATGTGTGTAAGCTCATAGGGCCCTACTTCATTGCCATCAACCATTGGACCGGTGAAGAACGGGAAGGTCACCCCTTCTATTCTCAAGGGGTCCAAGGTGAGCATTTATTTCAAGTTTTTACTTCTTGCAAGTAGTTTTAAATTAATCTAGCTTTCGGTTTTCCATATTATAAATACCAAAAATATTTCCCAATTTCGTTAGAGTAATTTCGGTTTTTCTTACTACAAAAATACAAAAATTATTTTCTCAAAGCGTTGTTTGCATGCACCCTGTTTGTGAATGATTCCCCTCCATCAAAATGTATCTAAGAACATGGAGAATTAATGCATCGAAACTAAAAACAAATAAAAACTTGGGTTGCCTCCCAAAAGCGCTAGTTTAGGTCGGTAGCTCGACCATAAGAGTTATCAGAGAGGCAAATCTGTGGGGTCTGAAAGGGCGAGAACTTTCCCTTTTCGACCCATTCATCTTCAAAGTAGTACTTGAAACGGTGCCCGTTGACTATAAAACTCCCGATTCGTTCCGTCCAAATTGTGATAGCGCTGTATGGTTGAACTTGCTGAACTGTAAAAGGCCCAGACCACCTTGTGCGGAGCTTCCCTGGAAATAGCCGGAGTCTTGAATTAAAGAGAAGCACTTTGTCCCCTTCACGAAATTCCTTCTTCACTATGCGCTTGTGATGCCAATACTTGGTGCGTGCTTTGTAGATCTTGGCGTTCTCATAGGCAAAAAGGTGCATCTCTTTTAACTCATCAAGTTGCAACTTTCTCCTTTCACTGGCGCTTTTGAAATCGTAGTTGATTTGCTTGACAGCCCAATACGCCTTGTTCAACAGGTAAGTGGCATGATTTTCCATAGATAAGTTAGAAAGGAGACATACCGAGGGGTGTCTTGAATGCCATCCTATAAGTCCATAAAGCATCTGGCAGTTTCATTGCCCAATCCTTCCGTGATCGCGATACGGTCTTCTCCAAAATTTATTTGATTTCTCTATTATAGACCTCTACCTGACCACTAGTTTGAGGATGGTAGGGTGTGGCAATTTTGTGCTTGACACCATACTTTTTCAAAAGTGCTCCAAACCTCTGTTCGATGAAGTAGGAGCCGCCATCGCTGATCAGAACACGTGGGACTCCAAATCGAGGGAAAATAGTCCGCTTTATAAACTTCATAATGGCTCTAGAGTCATTAGTAGCTTCAGCGGATGCCTTAACCCATTTCGACACGTAGTCAACGGCAACCAGAATGTACCATTTTCCACATGAAGAAGGGAAGGGACCCATGAAGTCTATCCCTCATGCATCAAAAATTTCTACTTCCATAATATTGTTAAGAGGCAGCTCATCCCTTTTTGAGAGGTTTCCAGTCCGTCGGCAACTATCACAAGTGGTAACAAAATGTTTAGTATCATGAAATATAGAGGGCCAATACAAACTAGACTGTAGAATTTTAAAAGCTATTTTAGAGGCCCCCGCATGTCCTCTATAAGGTGAAGAGTGACAATGGGTCAGCACATCCTGTATCTCCACCTCTGGCATGCAACGTCTGTACAACCCATCCGCACATCGCCGGTGCAAGTATGGCTCATCCCAATAATAGAATTTTACATCATGTAGAAACATCTTCTTCCTCTGAAAAGTGAGATCGGGAGGAAAGATGTTAGACACAATCTAATTGACATAGCTTGCATACCATGGGACTTGTTGATCTAATAAAGCATAGAGGTGTTCTTCAGGAAATGTGTCATTAATCTCCAACTCGTCATAAATCTTCTTGTCAGCGCCACGTTCAAGTCTGGAAAGATGGTCAGCCACTAAATTTTCACTCCCCTTCTTATCTCTGATCTCTATATTGAATTCTTGCAAGAGGAGGATCCATCGAATTAGCCTTGGCTTGGCATCCTTCTTGGTCATCAGATATTTTATGGCTACATGATCAGTAAAAACAATTGCTTTCGAGTTAACTAAATAAGAACGGAATTTATCGAAAGCAAAGACAATTGCTAGCAGCTCTTTCTCCGTGGTTGCGTAATTCATCTGTGTGTCATCGAGTGTTTGACTGGCATAGTAGATGGCGTGAAGCTTCTTGTCTTTCCTCTGTCCCAAGACTACCCCGACAGCTTGGTCACTAGCATCGCACATCACCTCAAAGGGTAATGACCAATCTGGGGGTTGAATTATTGGGGCAGAAATTAATGCTTCCTTAAGTTTCATGAAGGCTTCGTCACAGTCCCTATCAAAGCAAAATACAGCATCTTTAGCAAGTAAATTAGTTAAGGGGTGAGCTATCTTAGAAAAATCTTTAATAAATCGTCTAAAGAAACCCGCATTGTCAGGGATCGAAGAAGTTTGGGTGTAAAACCTTTGTTACCCGACCCTGACAATGTCATTTTGCCCCAAAACTCTGGGGATATGTAGATCCATGTAAAAATAGGGTTTGGCACTGTTGTGCCATGTGTTTTGGTCATTGGGGTAGCGATGCACTTGGGGGACTGTCCCGGGGCATGTACGCGTGAGTGGGGGACTATGTTTTCATAAGTACTCCAGGATGGGGGCTCAAATGTGTAAAATTAGCCTACCCAACCCTTGTGAAGCCTTCTACTCACACCCCTTAGTTTGTGTGCTTGAGATAGTATTGAGAGGGGTGGTAGTGCTTTGGTTAAATGTAGTCTTGTGATCCCATGTAAGTATAAAATTGCAAGGTTCCATATACCTGCCCTCTCCACCAAGTCATAGGTCTAGGGTCTACTTCATATTTGCTTAGTGTCCTGTAATATTGTCTTGTATTGTTGCCTTTTTATCAATATATAACGGCGGGGTGAGTATTTTACTCGCCGTCTTGTGCAAATCTCTTGTGCCTCTCGAATGCTGGTGTTGCCCTCGAACTACATCGTTGCCTCAGTTTTATAGTGATGCTTTCGAATTCAGTGCGTACGTGCACACGAGATTAAGGCTGAGACTACCCGAAGTAGTCTGCCGCGCGGACATCAGACACTAAGGAAAGTGCGTCCGTGACAGCATGTCCAAGAAAACTCCTGATCCCTTTTACTGATGTAGGCAGCTTAAGATTCTCAATAACTTTAATTTTTGCTCTATCCACCTCTATCCCTCGCTCAGAAACTAGATGCCCTAGGACGATGCCTTCCTTGACCATGAAGTGGCACTTCTCCCAGTTCAGAACTAGGTTCACCTCTTCACATCTCTGCAAAATCTTAGACAAATTAGATAAACAATGATGGAAAGAGGAACCATACACAGAAAAATCATCCATAAATATATCCATAAAATCTTCATTAAAGTCAGAGAATATGGCCCTCATTTCTCATTGGAAGGTAGTTGGGGCATTGAAGAGGCTGAAACGCATCCTCTTGTATGCGTATGTGCCATAAGGACATGTAAATGTTGTTTTCTCCTAGTCGTCCGGGTGGATAGGGATTTGGAAGAAACCTGAAAACCCATCCAAAAAGAAAAAAATAAGAATTATGCGCTAATCTATCTAATATCTAATCGATAAATGGAAGACGAAAATGATCTTTTCTCGTAGCAGAGTTCAACTTTCTGTAATCAATGAACATCCTATATCCTGTAACTGTGCGCATCAGTATCAGCTCATCTGCTTCAGTCTTGATCACTGTGACGCAACCCTTCTTGGGTACAATGTGTACTGGACTTACCCAGGAGCTGTCTGAAATTGGATATATTACTCCAGCGTCTAATAACTTGAGCACTTCTTTCTTCACCACATCTTTCAAGTGCGGGTTGAGACGGCATTGAAACTCCACAGAAGGTTTGCGGTTGTCTTCTAATAGGATCCTGTGCATGCAAACAGAGGGGTTAATCCCTTTGATGTCATCTAATGAATAGCCTATTACTTTCTTATGGAGACGAAGTTCCTTCAGCAACAATTCGGTTTGCTCCTTGTCCAACGCCGCACTGACTATCATAGGGCATGTAGAATCATCACCTAAAAACTCATATCTCAGAGTGTTGGGCAAGCTTTTGAATTCGATTTTCTGCTGCCCCTGATTCTCCTGATTTTCTTCTTTCATGTCATCCAAGCTTGAGTCACCTTCCAGCAGTGCAACGTACTTCACAGCGTCTCCTTCGTAGTCTCCATCAACAGAGTCTATCAGGGCAAGTTTCAATAGGTCTGCTTCTTTCCTGGAGGGCTCAACCTCCTGTATAGCTTCTTCAACGATATCCACACTACAGCATGTACCTGCAAAAGAAGGTTTTTTTCAGTGAGTCAGACAGATCAAATTAGATAACATTGTCACTGATGTTCAAGGATAGTTTTCCATTCTTGACATCAATGACAGCACTAGCAGTAGCAAGGAAATGTCTCCCTAGAATGATAGGGAGTCTGTCATCCTCATCAATTTCCAGAACAACAAAGTCAGCAGGGACAAAATAATTTCCTACTTTAATAGGTGCGTCCTATAAAATACCAACAGGTTGACCAACAGATCTGTCTACAAGCTGTAGTGAAATGTTAGTAGGTTTCAAGTCTCCTAAGTCAAGCCTTTTACATAGTGACAATAGCATGAGGCTGACACTTGCTCCTAAATCACATAAAGCTCTCTGAAAGGACATCTCCCCAATTTGGCAGGGTATGGAAAAACTACCTGGGTCCTTTAGTTTCTGAGGCAGCTTGTTCTGAATGATGGCATTGTACTCCTCAGTAAGTGCAACAGTTCCCTGATCTTCCAGCTTCCTCTTATTTGATAAGATGTCTTTTAGGAATTTTGCATAGGTTGGCATCTGCGAAAGAGCATCAACAAAAGGGATGTTAATGTAGAGTTTCTACAAAACCTCTAAAAACTTACCGAACTGCTTGTCCAATTTAGCCTTGACAAACCTCTATGGGAAAGGGATCGGCGACGTGTATGTAGGCGGTCCCTCATAGGGCCGCTCATCTTCAGTCGGTTCTGGTGCTAGAGCTGTCGGTGTTGCATCTGAATGTGGTCCTTTAGGTTTGGGTGTCACATCATCTCTTCTGTCATCGGTTGGCATTTTTAGATCCTTAAGTTGTTTGCTGCTCCGAGTAGAGATTGCATTACAATGCTCCCTCGGGTTAACTTCTAGCTGAGATGGTAGTTTGCCTGGTGCTCTGGAGGATGAGCTAACCTGTTGGGCAAGCTGATTCTCCATCATCTTGTTGTGTGTCTCCAGAGAATCCATTCTTGTCATCATAAGCTTCATCATGTCAGTCAAGCCTTCAATTTGCTTGCTGAACTACAAATCATTGTTTGGCTTTGGCTGTGGGTTGAAGTTCCTGTTCTGAAATCCAGGTGGTCTGAGATTGCTTTATTGGGGCTGCCTGAAATTTCCTTGTGGGGGCACGACTTGTTGCGGTGGGGCTTGTCCTGTTGCATCGGCTGAGTTGTTCAGTATGAGAAGTGTTGGGGTATGCCCTTAAGGCTAATGTTTGAGGCCTGTGGGAATGTATCTGTATCATGTAATAAACTGTTATGTTTATAAAGGCATGGTTGTTATTCAGTTGCTT
>JANTFE010003167.1:22013-36933 GCA_027562315.1 Costus pulverulentus | reverse complement strand
GGTCGCACAATTTGATGATATGGCTTACTTAAGTCAGATCGTGTGGACTGAATTGTTTGGGTTCAGTTTAAAGGGATTTAATCTATGATTGTAAGTGAGATCTGGTCTAATTATGTTTGATTGATTAGGGCTTGAGATCGGTAAGCTTCGATCGAGAGAATTGATGGTAGATCGGTGAGATCATGAACATCAAGAGATCAACGGTTAGATCTCGAACCATTTGGTTCAGTAAGATCTAGACCATGGCTTGGGCTGATTTGATTTGGTTTTTGAACCAAATGCAATTGGATCGAATTGGCTTGAACCAGTTCACATGAGTGAACGCATGGTTCAAAGCTTGAAGGCGTTTTTGGTCGGTTATGAGATCATGGGCGCATGGCTTCTATTTTTGGAATGTCATGAAGGCCACTTCCTCTCAACGCCAACGCCTAAAGCGTTTTTGCCTCTTCTCTCGACGCTACTCTCTCGTGTGGTGACTTCTTCACGCCTTGAAGAGAAATCGGCCAAGCTAGAGCTCTCATCCTATTCCCTTCCATTCGATCAGGAGACTTGAAGGTCTTTGCTAGCACAAGGATCAACAAGGAGTAGACGATCTTCTTCTTGTGTGCGCATCTTCTGGAGGAGATCCCTTTCGCTCTCTTCTTCCAAGGCACCATCCAAGCAATGGCGATGGTATGACTCTTATCAATGTATACAAGTTTTAATAGTTGATCATATGACATGCATGCAACCGATCACCTAGAAACCCTTATTTCCGCTGCCCAAAATTTTACATGCGCCACTTTAGGGTTTCGCCCCTCCCCTTTAGGGGACTTTTCACTCTTTCCAGTTAAATTTTCTAGAAGTGTATCATGTCTAATATCCTGAGTTCACTTTTGTTCTTCTCTAAGTGAATACTGAAGCATGTGTTAGTAAAGGTTTTATAATCTTTGTGCTTTTGATCCAAAAAGGTTTGTCAATGAGAAATAATTATTTTTGTTTAACATATCGGTGATCACACAAGAAAGTGCGTACGATTTATGCACTGAATACGATTGTACACCATGCAGGTAAATGTTCAGCAATTGTATAGTACCATACTTAAAATTTCTAGGAACTGATTGGACTATTAATTTATCCATTTCGGCTTTTTTCATCAAATAACAATGCTGACACATACAATACTAAAAATTGGCACAATTTCACAAACTAAGAGCTGTATCATTTTTTTTCCATTGATTTTATATTTCAATGATCATGAAAGAAAGTCACTGAGAAGAATCAAATAAAACAAAAGCTTCACTGTACAGGTGCAGCATCACCCAACTAGTAGGACCTTGTTTGACTTGAGTTCTTTAGGCACCTGTAGTTAAACACTGTTAATTTTTCAATTTTTCATAAGGGCTGATTTACTTAGTTATTTTAGTTAAGTGTATTATTTATTTCATTAAACACAGATTTGAGGATAGGAGTTTTGATAATCTATTTTGTTCATAGCCTAATATCTCAAGTGAAAATAGATGCATTCCAAGTTTATTCTTCCTACATCTATTTTTGTCTTTCAAACCCTATAAAATTGTTAAATTCTCATAATCTGAAAATTATTTGTTAACTTGGATACAAGGATGTGTTACATCTTCAACATTTAGCATTTCAAGTACTTGTTTGTTTGATATAGCTAATATATTTAGTTCCATATGTACGGTTGACATACTCAAACTGTTAATGATGCATTTTATCCTAGTTTCTGTATTAACTTTCTCTAATTTGTTATTCTTTTTATTACATCAGTGCATATTATATCTCATTATAGTTAATATATATTTATGTGAATAATTTTCCCTAACAACATATTAGATCTGAACGAGACAAGGAACCAGAGCTAGCAAGTGTCACTGAAACTGTGGGGGCCTGAGCTTGTAAAGAATTTGAAGAGGGTTAAGGATATTTAAATCATTTGCTGTTACTTTATAGATTTCAGCTACTGGTATCAAATTCTTTTTTTATGATGTTTAGTTCTTTTGTTTGGTAGAAAATTTGTATTAATTTAGTTCTTCTATCCGTCCTTCAGGAAATTGATGAATATGATCTTGTTGGTCTATTTTGACCCTTTGGAGAAATCTAGGTTTTGGGATGGAGTGGTCAGTGCTTTGTTTTTATGGTTTTCTTCCTATGCTATTTGCTGGTTGGTTGGAGGTGTTTCTTGTGGAATGTTTATATGCATCAATTACAATTTTATATATTCATTTATTTATTCTAGAGAACTACTAAATGGTCTGAAAGGAGGGATGCCGTTGTAGAGCTAACGAAACTTGCTTTGACTAAAAGAATTGCTCCTGGTGATTTTGCTGAAGTATGTCAGACCCTCGAAAAGGTATTCTTGCTATTTTTCGTCAAAGTGTGATTTTATTAGTGGGAGATTTAAAGTGCATTCTCAATTTCTCACTCCTTTTTGATTTTTTAATCAAGTCTTGAGTTAGGATTCCTGTTCAATTGCCTTCAACATTTTGTAAGCTACCAAAAACTATGGCAGTCAGATTTTGAAATGTGTAATTACATGTATTGTTTCTATGGTATGTTGAGCTGTGTTTTGAGGGCTTTGGATGTTTTCATGGAAGGGGATGTGTGTTCTCCCTTGTATAGAGGGAGGAAGGGACATTAGGGTGGATAAATTTTGGTGTACATATTTTTTTTTTCATTTAAGGAAATTGTCTTACTTGCCTTTGGTTAAAAAAAGAAGAAAAATTGCAAGTTACATATGAAGACATGTTTACTTTCTGTTAGACGTACCCGACTGTTTGAAATTAGGCATGTGACACTGATTAGTAAGAGCCTTGTGCTATAGGCGAATGATCTTTAGGTTTCTTGCTATGATATTTGATTTATTTGCAAAGGTAAAACATTTTTAGATAAGATTTATTGTGCATGTAATTTTTGATTGCAGCTTGTGACAGATGTGAATTTGGCCGTTTCTATAGAAGCCATACAAGCAATTGGGAATCTGTCAAAAGGTTTGAGAAATTATTTTTCTGTGAACTTTTCTACCCTTCCTACTTGTAAGTACTTAAAGTTTGTTTTCTACTTTTTTTAACGCACGTTCCAATATATTATTTGAAATGTTTTTTGTCCTAAAAGATTTTGTTTACTTGAAGATTGGTTCCCTTGTTCGGCTTATATTATTTGATATATTCATTGTGTATCATTTCTTATACTGCCACAATTTATCCATAATGCTTAAATTCAGGAAAAGTTGAAGGAGAAAACCAGTTTTTCTGATGTCCTTACTCAAACTCTTCAAGCAGTGCACAACTCTGGGTGCTGAACACTTGTTGTCGAAGGTAGTTCCTGCCTCAAAATCAAGTATTTTATGCCATTTTAACGTGTTAGGAAACTTAGTATAAGTGTTTCCTTGTAATAAAAGAAATTATGAATGAAAGAAGTAATGAGGCAAAGAAAAGTCAAAGCATAGCGTATTTCCTTTGGAAGAAAGAAATAGAAAGGAGGCGATCGTTGAGGAGTTTGAGAGCAGCAGGAGTTCGTCAGGTATTGGGGAGGCAGCCGTGAACAAAGTACAGCAGGAGTTTGCAAGGAGTTGAGGAGGCAACTGGGCGGGGTTTGTGAGGTGTTGAGGAGGTGGACAAGTTAGGGTTTGAGAGGTGTTGAGGATGGAGCCATTCACGATCAGAGAGGCATTAAGGAGGTGGCTATGTTAGTGTTTGCGACGCATTGAGAAGGCACCTACTGAAGAGCAACAGGAGTTCAAGAGACGTTGAGGAGGTGGCTAGGAGGTTATTTGTGTGCTAGCCACAATCAACAAGTTTTTCTTTGAGAGAAAGGAAAAGGATGAAATTATGTAAGGTTTCTGTACAAATTCCGCCTAAGGTAATAAAGGAAAAAGTTATTTTCTTTCCATTCGGCCTACTTTTTTTTAGCCGCAATTTAAGTGAGAGTGCTGAGAGTGCTGAACTCAAGGTTGAAATTATAGGAGTTTTGGAGTTATGATATGTTAGAGAAAGTTAATTCCACATTTGGTTCCATATTGCACATTTCTCTAAGCTCTTCATGATTAAGAATCCATATATTCTATGGAGTGATCCACTAATACTTTCTTTCCATCCAACTATAGCAACATTAACAGGAGTAAAAAATGATAATATTTAAATAATGAAAATTTCAATTGTTTTTTCTCAAGATTAGAGCAATCTTCATGATATATGATCCTACTTCGCTTCACATGAAAAATGCATACACCTCAATTTGAATTTTATCACAAGAATTTATCACAATATATTGCATTTATTGCTATTTAGTTACACAATCCATTTGTTAAAAATTTCTGAGCCTTAATGATGGAACACCTGAAGTGCATTAGCAACTCTGGCTAAGGTACTTAATGGAAATGCTTGTCATACCTTTTCTACTAGTGGATCTTATTTCTAAGCGACTCATTATTTCTAAGGTACTCTAGCGGTGAGGCCTCTATTTCAGGGATAGGTGAAAAGATCTTGTTGTATTCTTGTTAAATCCAAGTACATTTTCACTTTTCTTTAAGTATTCATACTTCTTTTTAAAATATTTTTCAGTTTCAAACTCAAATTCAAGTGCCGGCGGATCTAGTCATGGAGTGAGTTTCTTTTCTTAATGTTCTTTTCATGATATCATGTTTGTTTGATTATTATTTACCCACCTTAATTCACTCTTATACTCAATTTTGTTTATTGTTGCATATAGTCATAACATTTAGTTCCTTTTTCCTTTCTATTTGGTAAACTTCTACACCTCAACAAAACACAAGCAACCATTTAAATTTTGTTATAATGATATGGCATGCCATTTTGTTTCTTAATCGACTGAATTATATGGGATCTTCTGTGGCATGCGTTTTACTATTGCAGATACACATATTTGTTTAATTCAAAGTTTCAAACTACAACCTTCTCTGTTTGTTTACCAAGATTATGCATTTAAATTTCTGCAATGACAACAAAATGCTCCTTCATTTCATGAGATTACTAGTATGCTAGTACCATGAAGACTGTCGAAGGCTTATAAATATATAGAAAAAACTAATTAATATGTATGTGAACATGCCTTTCATAGGCTATTGATAGCTCATTTGTTAGGGATATGCTGCACGCATGCTTAGTGGAAAGAAAACTGTTCAAGCAGTGGTGAGTTGTGAACTTGTGATGTAATTTTTAACAAGTGATTTTTGTGTTGTACTATTAAAATGCCTGATTGATAATTTTTTCAGCAGCCTACTAGTAATAAAAGTGTCACAGCGAAAACAACTGTGAAAAAGGCTGATGGGGTGGGGCAAACATAGGCTCCAGGTTTAACTGAAACTGAAGATGTTGAGGTAGTTTATCATAGTGAAACTCTTACATTTTTTTTTAAGAAAAAAAAGTTTCATTTGAAGGAAGAAAAGTTAAATTAGTGAAAAAAGCTGATGTGGTGGAGACATTTTTTGATTTATATCGTTGATTTTTGATCCTTAATCATTTTTTCTGCTTAGTTTCTTTTTGGAAGCTATGTTTTATTATGTTGATAGATTCAAGTTGTTGGATTCATCTTGTGAGCATGCTTTGTTCAATAATTCAAGTTTGTCTATTAATATTTTTTTTTAAATTTGTTTTTGCTTGCTTAGTTTCTTTTTCTTGTTGATTAATTCTTTTGTCAAGTAGATTTTTTTTTTTTTGCCAAAGCAAGTAAGATTTTATAAAACTATAAAAAGAAACCTGCTACAACGTAAGTTTCCTCCCAAAAAAAGATAAAACCTGAAACACTAGGAAGGGGAAAACAAAAGCCAGCGTTCAAACTCATTAAACCACAACATACATCAGCAAACACCACAGACATCATACAAAATTGCCTTCCACCTGTTGCGGCGTGAGCGAGCTGGGCTTGTGTGAGTCGCCGACGATTCCCAAAAGTGATACTCCACCAGAGGAAAGGAGTGTCAAGTGTGTAGCGCCAGCTGTCTCCTTTATCTATTTGTGCAATGGCGAAGACCTGCAGTTAAGATTGGGTATCAAGTTCCAGCCCAATACTTGCAATGGCGAAGACATGCAAATCACTTTATAATACTTGCAATGGCACAAGTTGATTCTAAAAACAAAATTTTTATTACTGCTATTTGTTTTTAGATTGTTGCATATTGTACTTTCATAATATTCTTATATTCTTGGTGACTATGATATTATTGTCTGATTAACAAACGCAACTAATTTTTTTTTTGTGAATGTCACTTTCTCAAAGTTAACATTCTATTACCTTGAGGTTAGGGCCTTGTAGCCTAGCCAAAAAAAAATAAAGCCTGCTAGTCTTGAGTCTTCACCAAGAGGCTAGGGGCCTTGTAACCTTGCCAAAAAAAAAAGTGCCCTACTAGATGCAAATGAGATTTCACTATGAAATATACTATAGAACAACACAATGAAAGACTAGTTGCATAATTACGGTTCACTTTTGGACATTCTCTCTAAATAGAGATTGAATTCTATAATCAAAATTGGCAAATATTTTAGATGTTTGAAAAATACCATCTTCTATGGAGACCTTGTCAAGGTAATGTATATGAGCAACCTATTTATATGTCATTTTGGGGGAGAAAATATTATATAAACATTATAAGACTATCTATAAATTAAGACCAAACCTAAGAACATGCTTTGAAAATTTACTCGTGTTGTTTAATGTAATGACTTGTAATGCTCATCTTTCTAAAAAAGACTCAAGTTGATATTATTGTACTCACATTATACATAGATGTTATTTTACTACCTAGGAATCATGAATATGACTTAATGTTAAGTAACATTTGAATAGGTTTTTACTTTGATCTAAACAAGCCACTTTCTATCTCTTTCTTAATGAAAGTATGTGAATGATGACCTATGGGTCAATGTACTTTTAAGATACACACTAGCTTCATTATTCTTGATAAAAAACTATAACAATGATAACACACTTGTGGGGTCAAAAAGTGTTACATTAAAAATATAATAGACCATTTTCAATTTTTTTTGGTCTGATTTTAATGCGTTTCCAACCTTGTCGAGTCAAAATCAACTTTGACTTACTTATGTATGCATCTTTGTGTGAAATGGGCAATTCAGCATAGTTTTTTTATTTGCTATAAGTAATTTCATCATATATTTGGTTACCAATCTTAATGTCTCTTGGACGCTTCAAAAATCTTCACGTGAAGTGATAGATTAATCTCCTGGACCTGCATTGTGCACTCACTTTTTTTGCCGCGAACGCATTATTTTATTAGCTGTAGCATATTCAATTCTATCCTTTCTTGACCGGCTCGCATTTCTTTCGATTGCTTCATGAGATTTTCTGATCTGGCTTTAATATACCTCCAAAAGTCAAAATCAATTTTGACTTAACTATCTTTGTAGTGATTTAATGTCCGTATTCTGTATCTCCTCGCAAATCTCCTTTTTTATCTCAAACGCTGCAGTAAACTATTTAGTTTCTTCAGCTTGAACAAATTCTGCACTAAGTTTGATACTTGTAAATTCTGAAAATTTCTCAACCTTCTGGTAGTTAAGTGCATAAATTTTGATTTCTGCTAGTTAAATTTGCACTAGCACCTCTCTCCACAGCTCGATTACACTGAATACTGCACAGTTTCCATGGTTCTTATATTACTGTTCTAATTTTGGTACCTTAGAATTTCTTGACAAGAATATTCAGGTTCAAATTCTATTTCAAGTACCCAGTGACACTTTCTGATTTAAATTGACTTTCTGAGATTCAGAATCAATTATTGTTTAGAGTGCACTTTTGAAATCTGGCTTTACTCATTATTGAAAATTTGAAATAACAAATTTGGTCCATATCAATGGTTAATTGCTTATAATCAGATTAGGACAGAAAGCTTAATCCCTAAAGTTAAATTTCTGCACAACACTCATTTTCTTGCTTCTAAATACTGTGCATTTCTGCTATACAGAACTTAACATTTCAGAAACTGCCAATGCTGCATTTTCATAGAATAGATAATAAGTTGACTACACTCATTGTCTTGTCCCGACATATTCTTTTGTCTCGACATTTTGGGTAAGAATGAATGGTTCAACAACACTATAGATGTTGATCTAAGAAAATATTGAAGACTAGTAGCAAACTTTATTGCTACTATATTCTTAGAGGTAAACTTAATTTATATTGAACCATTATGTTAATAACCTAGAGAACTATATCAACTAAGTCAAGCCTTAACAAGTTCATTGTCTTAACCAATGTAAGTATCAATAAATGATGAAATTTGGATGCACCATCAAGCAAACTTGCTCCATGATTCATCCATGGAAGTTCACTTATTTTCCTAAGCTATAATGTAGCTTAGCCTAACTTAAGACAATATAATCTAGTTTTAATATAAATAAATGAATAGATAACCTATAAAATCAAGTAATTATTATGCCTTGGTTAGGCAATTTGAAGTTTTCATCATTTGTCATGATTCATATTTTCTAGCAAATTAATTTAAAGGATATGCCGAAGAGAAGTTACAATTGTCAAGTCAACGAATTCTTATATCTATTTGCCATTTTCTAAAATGTGAAAAAAAGAAAAGAAAAATCACACTAGGGAGGACAATGTATGTTAGTTAACTACTAGGCAAATTACACTTAGAGATACTACCTCAAGGAAGTTATACTCAACAAAGTCTCAAGATTCTAAGATTTTTTTTTAAAGATAGTAATACTAAGCAAGCTTATGCTAATTTTTTGTCTAACTGGCGTGTATTGATTGATATTGATATATCAACACATGGTATCTACAGTACTAATCATAACTATTAATATCAAAGGATAATGATAATGCCTTTGTTCATTAGAAAAATATTTATTTAACACAAGAATGAATTAGTCTCGAGCATTGGAACAATGCACAAAATAAATGTAGACTATATGTGAGGTTTATTTAATTAGTTAATTATCAATGAATGTAAACAAAATAAATGTAGACTATATGTGAGGTTTATTTAATTAGTTAATTATCAATGAATGTAAAAGAGTGTATGAGGTTCATTTAATTAGTTGATTACCAATGTATCACTTAATTATCAATATATCATAATTAGTGGAGGACAGAGAGCTTTGGATTTGGTTCTCCAAGTATTTCTTCTCTGCTTGATTTAAGTTTGTGGTTATGCCAAGAGAAAAGGGCTTTTAAGAGAGATTTCTGCAACATGGAGTGAGGCCGAGGTGAGTGATAGGAGTGTTGGCCGGCCAATAATTACTTTTGTTTCAAAAAAGTTGTGATGGATTCATCATCATCATCACATCATCATCACATCATTATCATCATCATCATCATCATCATCATCATCATCATCACATCATCATCTTCTCATGATCATGATCATCATCATCATCATTACATCATCATCTTCTTCTCATCATCATCTTCATCATCATCATGATCATCTCATCATTATCACATCATCATCATCATATTCTCATCATATCATCATCCTCATTATCATAATCATCATCATCATCATCATAGCATCATAACATGATTATCATCATCTCATCATCATCATAGCATCATAACATCATCATCATCACATCATCATCACATCATCATCATCATCATCACCATCATCATCATCATCATCATCATCATCATCATCATCATCATCATCATCTTCTCATGATCATGATCATCATCATCATCATTACATCATCATCTTCTTCTCATCATCATCTTCATCATCATCATGATCATCTCATCATTATCACATCATCATCATCATATTCTCATCATATCATCATCCTCATTATCATAATCATCATCATCATCATAGCATCATAACATGATTATCATCATCTCATCATCATCATAGCATCATAACATGATTATCATCATCATCATCATCATCATCATAGTATCATCATCGCATCATCAGGATCATCATCATCACATCATATCATCATTATTATCATCTCATCATCAAGAAAGTTGTGATGGATTCATCATCATCATTATTATCATCATCACATCATTATCATCATCACATCATTATCATCATCACAACATCATCATCATATCATTATTACAACATCATCTTCTCACCATCATTATCACCATCGTCATCATCATCATAGCATCATCACATCATCATCATCATCATCATTTCATCATCATCATATCATTATCATATCATCATCATCGTCATCATCTCATCATATCATCATCATCGTCATCATATCATCATCATCATCATAGCATCATAACATGATTAGCATCATCATCTCATCATATCATCATCATCCTCATTATCATCATCATCATCATCATCATCATCATATCATTATCACAGCATCATCATCATAGTATCATCATATCATCATCATCATCATGGCCATGATTATCATTATCATCATCATCATCAATACCAACATCATCTCATCATTTGGGTATGTGGTTATGTCATGCGGCAAGGATTCCTAAGAGAGATTTTTGCAACATGGAGTGAGGTTCAGGTGAGTGCTAGGAGTGTTGCTAGTCACTGTTATCCACATTCTTATGTGACAAAAATTCAGTACCAGAACAACTGTGATTTATTAGTATTATTATCATTATCATCATGATCATTATCCTTATTATCACTTTCTTCATCATCTTGTTTTTCGTCTTCCTGATCATGATCATGATCATGATCATCATCATCCATTATGATACATGAGGACTTGGCAGACAACTTTAGGGCACTTGAGAATCCTTTGGTATTAGTAAGACGATAAGAAAAAGGGCATATGTTGCCGATTGGAAGAACCCAAGTGGAGAGAATCTCAAGAAAATAAGATAGTTGAACTATTGAGTGTCACAAATTGTTAAATCGGAAGAACACATGGGTTAGCAAAGGACAAAGCTTTAGTTCAGGTTATTTGGGATTTCTTCCCTGTGGGATTAGGGGTGTATGGTCATGCTAAGAATAAAGAGGTATGGGTGAGGTTTCTACGGCATAGAGAGGGATTAAGCCGAGTGTTGTAGTGTCCTTGCCTGTTGGTCACAACCAATTCGCCTTCTTCCCTAATGAAAATTCAGTTCAAGGGAAAAGTCATGACTAAATCAACACTATTATCATCATGATCCTCTAGTGATTTTAAATTGTTGACCTTGATCTTCTATTAAGATTTTACCTAGTAGATGCTTCCAATCTAAATGATGAGAAAGATGTTTGTAGATAAGCATATTAGTATTTTAATTTTCTATTATTTGTGAGCCTTGAGAAAAGTAATTTTGACACTATATGAACAAAAATCAACTTCAACATTTTCTATATGTTAGCATATTTGAAAGATAATGGAAAATTAGACAATTTAGCATGCTAAGATAATTCAAATGATAATTTAAGGTTAAAAAGGGTATAGCTATAAGATGGAAACTTTTGGGTCTAAGAGATGGTTAGTCTCTTTTATTATTATCACCATCATCGTCATCATGGTTATCATTCTCATTGTCCTCATTATCATCATGCACATAGAGCAGTTAGTTCTTGTCTGTCATGATGCATGAGGACTCGACGGTCAACTTTGGGTTGATTTAACTTCATAAAGATCTTTTACTTACTATTCATAATAGCTTTAAAGCATGGAATGAAATACCAGTTTGAACCAAACGGTATTTCTTGTTTGCTATGGATAATAAAACTATATTCTTGCAATGAATACTAGAACTTTTAATACATTTAAAGATTCATTATATAAACATTTCAGTAACACAAAAAGAAATTAGTCTCGATTCATATAATTAGTTACTTACCAATGTATCACATAATTACCAATGTATTATAATTAGTGGAGGATAGAGCTTTAGCTTAGGTTCTCAAAGTATTTCTTCCTTGCCAAATTTGGATGTGGTTATGCCGAGAGGAAAGGGGTCCTGGGGAAATTTCTACAATATTAAGCGAGGTTGAGGTGAGTTCTAGGATTGTTGGCTTGAGATTTCTGTAACATTGAGTGAGGCTGATGTGAGTGCTAGGAGTGTCGGCCTACTAGTCATGGCTGATCCACATTCTTAATAGACAAAAATTTGGTTCTAGAAAAGCCATGATGGAATTTGGTATCATTATCATTATAATCATCATCTTCATCATTATTATCATGATTATCACTATCATCATCCAAGCAGCTTTAGGGCATTTTGGGAAATGATCTTTTAATATACAAACTAGTTTATACACCTACTCTTCTTTGTCAAACGTTTTAACAATGATGGCACTAAAGATGATGTGAAAAAAGTATTTAGAGATTTGTAGGAAACTTCACTATTACTAAGATTAGATATTCCTTATGTTGGTGTGGTTAGTTTATGCTGGTGTGATTAGTCAAGTTATATTAAATCCCAAGTAGAATCACTAGTAATAGCCCTTAGAATTCTTTATTGCATAAACAAGCTGTATAGGGAAAGGAGAGGGGTCCCGGGATAGATTTCGACATGGAGTGAGGCTGAGGCAGGTGTTAGGAGTGTCTTTGTCAGCCAATTATAACTAATCTACATTCATACCTGACAAAAATTTAACTTTGGGAAAACTTGTGATAGAACATCATCATCACCACCATCATAATCATGTGTGGTTGTGTCAATAGGAGAGGGGTCCTGGTAGAGATTTCTACAACATAGAGTGAGGATGAGGCAAGAGTTAGGAGTGTCTTCACCTACTAGTAATGACTGATCTACATTCTTTCTTGACAAAAAAATTGATTTCGGACAAAATTTTAATACCGATATCGGACAAAATTGATTTCGGACAAAATTCGTGATATAACATCATCGCTATCATTATCCTTAGAGCAGTTGGTAGGGGTGGGCAATCGGTAAAAACCGATGCCGAATTTACCGAAAATTTTAATATCGATATCGAACCGAATAAGGAAATTATCAAATAGTTACAGAACTAAATTTATCGAAACTTTTTTGGTAAATTACCAATTTAAATTATTTTATTTATATAAATATGATACTATTTGTATTTTTAAATATTTACCAAATAAAATTTAATAATTTTAATTCATATCGATAAATTTGGTAATTTATCATATCTAACTTACTGAATTATTAATTTAATATTTAGTATCGGTAAATTCGGCTTTTACCAAACCAAAAAATAAAAAACCGATACTGAAAACTGAATTTTAGAAAATATATTACCGATACTAATACTGAAACCGAATTTACCAAACCACATTTTCTGAATTGATCGGTAAATCAGTAAAAATCAAATAAACCGAACCGTTTACCCACCCCTAGCTGTTGGTTCTCACCCTTCAGAACACATGAGCACTCAATGGGTGACTTTAGGGTACTTCTAGAAATCCATTAGAGACTTGCAAAATATGTGTGAAAAATGGTATACACCCTTGGAGGGAGGAACCCTGGTGGGGAGCATTTCAAGAAAACATGGCAAATGAGCTATTGAGTATCGCTAATTGTTACTAACGAGATGCATGGGTTAGTGGAGGACAAAGCTTTGGCTGGGGTTCTCCAAGGATTTCTTCCTTGCAAGATTAGGGATATGTGGTCACATTGAGAGGAGAGGGTGCGGAGGAATGATTTCTATAACATGGAAGGAGGTTGAGGCAGAGTGCTAGGAGTGTCTTTGCTTAGCGGTCATAGCAGATCTGCATTCTTCCTTGACAAAAGTTCGCTTAGGAAAAAGCTGTGATAGATCATCATTATGATTGCCATTATCATCATCAAGAGCTGAGCTTGATCTTCATTCTTTTTCAAAGGTCTACTATGAGTTTACCTAATAGATGGTGAGCAATCTGAATAGTGAAAAAGATGTTTGTAGATATTCATGCCAAATTACATCATTAGGTAAGATTTTTCTAATATACTCTTAGACTCGAATACACAATTACTTGTCTAAAGTACACTGAAGGTTCAATACTTTTTTAGCTAAAAGCATAAGATCTGCTTTAAATACAAATGGATCACTTTTGGCATGATAATAACAATAGCTGTTAATTTAAAGGCTTCATAAGCATGTCAATATTGTAATGTTCTATCAATTGTTATTCTAAAGAAAAGTAATTTTGACACCATGTGAACAAAAATCTAGAAACTTCAACACTTTTTATTAACAATATTCTTTGCACAGCTATAAAATGGTGAAGGGATATTTACTAGTATGGGTATTCAAAATTATATGAAGCTTTAAAGTCTTATAGTCATTCATTTCATAAATTTTAAATTTAATTGCCAATTTTGAATAGTGCTACAGTTGTATAACTATGCAATTGGTAATATCATTTACATTCAAAGGTAAAATAGGCAAAATAAGTGATCCCAAATAATATTTGAACAAGGTCTTAAAATTGATCCAAACCGCTATATATAGGCATGACATAAATGTCTACGTGGTGCCCCTATTTAGTTCTGCATAGGCTTAATCATTTTTAATTAGGTTTTGTTTGTTAAGAACACCAACTTAATATAGGTCATTTGCTTAGTATGATGAGATTAGTCAAATACCAGGACATATAATGTCATTATGTCTGCTACCGTACAACATGGAGTAGGTATGCTTGGTACAAATAATGCTTATGTTGGTGTATATGCCCTGCAGACCAATGTTTGGACATGGTCGGACATTGCTTAAATGTACTTTGATAGAATTATTATTCTCTTTAAAGGCATGGTCATTATTATGCAGACTTCTCTACCTGCATTGATGTATTGAGTTGCATAAATAATGTCCCAGGAGTTTGGTTGGATCCATTCTCGTAAGATATCCCCAGTCAAGGTACCTTAGCAGATATGAGACAGCTTTGGTACATGTGAGACTGGTGTATGGTGTAGTGGGGTCCCCTTCAAGGGGGAGCGCAAGGGGGTGAAACCCTAAAGGGGCGCATATCAAGATTTTCATAGCGGAAGCTAGGGTTTCCATGGATCATTTGAAGAATCATAT
>JANTFE010003167.1:3395-18298 GCA_027562315.1 Costus pulverulentus | reverse complement strand
TTCAATTAGGGTTACACCCTTTACACATAAGTTATAGGGTTAACGGGTAAGGAAAAGAAATTAAAACCCTAAACCCATTAACCTCTTAATATAATAAAGCACTAACACCAATAATGCTACTTCAATTTCTCTGCAAAATAATTGACAAACTAATAAAAAAATAAATTTAAGCTTTTCCATCAAGTCATCATCATATGTTGAATATTCTCATCGAAAACAAAACTTTTGTTCAACAATTGCCACATCCACTAGTTTGACTAAGTAATTCATTCTTATAAGAGACTAACTAAATAGGAGAATTTTCTAGAATGTAGAGACTATTGATAGAAGTGTCTTTTAAGTAGTAAAGAATATGTTGAACCTATCATATGAAGGTGAGTAGGTACTTGAATAAATTGACAGACTTGTTGGACAATAAATGAAATATCAAGGTGAGTGATTGTCCCAACCAAGTGTCAATATAAAGAATTAGATAGAAAATTACCTTCATTCTTACAATATTTGACATTTACCTCTCAGTTGATCTACCATCTTGAAAACCAATCAAAGCAATTATGTTTTCAATATATTTATGTTGATGTAGGGAGATAGGCTAATGTGAAGTAAACTTCAAGGCCTAAGAAATATTTTAAATGACCTAAATATTTCACATGAAAACAGTGTTAGAAGGACCTTAACGATGAGAAATTAGCTCGAAATCTATTCCTATTATAACAATATCATCAACATACACTAAAAGCATGATAATTCCCTTAGAAAACTTGCAAAGAAATAAGGAAGATTCATATTTGGCCTTAAACAAATGAAAACTAAGGAATGTGGAATAGAACCGGTCAAACTAAGCATGAGGAGCTTGTTTTAACTCATAAAGGAGCGTTTTAGCCTACAAACATCAGATAAAGATGTAGAGAATAATCTTGACAGTGGAGTCCCAAATTTTCTCTTTTAAGATCCCCATGTACAAAGACATTTATAACATCCATCTATCATAGTGGCTCAACCCTTAGATGTGGTAATAGCAAGAATAAGGCGCACCATTATCATCTTTGCAACAAGTGCAAATATCTTATAATTTATATCATATTCTTGTTTATTACCTAGAGTTAGCAATCTTATTTTACATCTATGGAATAGATCCATTTGCATCTGATGGGTTTGATAGCACTCTGGCCTAATGGAATAGACCCATTTGCATCTAATGGGTTTCATATCCTTAGGACAAGGAAAAGTATGATTTTGCTAAAGGGTTTGAAGTTCTTTTATATAGTTTTTACCCATCAGGCTTGTGCGGATACTTGATAATAAGAAGTTGGTAAGTTGTATTAGCTAAGATAGTCGAGAAAACATATGTATAAGGCAGTTTAATGATACGAGAGGATCTTCAAAGAACCAATGGATTGGTGCACCATGATCTACCAACATATGATTAGACTCAAGAAGAATTTAAATAGGTTGAATTTTTCAATGCTAATAGATAGTACGAGGTTTAAATATTTATATATTTTAATGATACTAATCTGCATTGTTGATACAGACTAGTACTGATTGATAAAACCAATATGATAGTGGATTGGTACAATGGTATAGACTCGTATTTAAACCCTTGATATCTGTAACTCGATGTTACGATTCGCTTAGTAAGCAAACTATTTTATTAACTTGGTGAGCCGGAATAGCAACGTGGCCCAATTTATTAAAATGCTTAAGCCCAAGTTAACAATAGCAAGCCTACTAACCCTTATATATTATATAATATTTTCTCCCACTTCCAATGTGGAACTAAACTGGGGTATTACAATCTCCCCCACTAAAGACTTGATGTCTTCGTCAAGCACACATCCCATAGTTGGCCGTATGTGATGTCACCCCAATGGCGGCTCCACCATCCTCGGTAGCCCTTTCTTATTGGCCTCTCACTATGCTTAGCACTAAGTTTTTTGCTCTGATATCATTTGTTACGATTCGCTTAGTAAGCAAACAATTTATTAATTGGTGAGCTGGAATAGCAACGTGGCCCAATTTATTAAAATGTTTAAGCCCAAGTTAACAGTAACAAGCCCACAACCCTTATAATATTTTCTCCCACTTCCAATGTGGGACTAAACTGGGGTATTACACTCAAGATGTTCCAAAAGATACATTACCACCTCGTGATATTGTAATTGAAAGAGGAAATGCAAAATATTGGCATTATCACCTTTGTGAGAATTTTTATTGGTTGATGAATGTACATGCTCAAGTGAGGACTTTGTCCCGACGATAAAGGGAGTTTGTTCATGGATTACCATTAAGATTGTTGAATGACTATACTAGGATCAACCACAATTGTAAGTTGATGCCTAAGAGTATTCAGCCAACTTGCGACCATGTAGCTCTGTTGTATTTGAGGGCTTAGAGCTACAAACTAGATAATATCAATAGTAGTGCAAGCGATTCATCTTGTAGTGTCTATTTACATGTTCTATCAAGTTAGTTCCTCAATTGATCAAGAAAGTCTCAATATGATGCTTTAGAGGGCAAAGGCGTTATATTCCTCAACAATCTTGTAGTGTGTATGTTCTTATGTATCATAATGGCATAGAATAAAGGCTCGTGGTAGCTAACCTTCTTGACACTCCAAGAGTATGAAGGCAGAAAAGAGGCACCAAGGCACTATGGTGTGCAAATGCTACGAGACAAAACAATATAACACTACTAAGGACTACAATATCACTATGTAAAAAGATGCATAGCAAAATACTTATGAGGGCCATGCTAGCTAAGGTTCAAGATATCACTATATATTGGTGTATTGGTGCATGCTCGGACCGGTACGGACTATTCGATACTAGAAGATGTATGTATATTATATTTAATTACAATGATGCAAACCTTGTACTAGGTGTATTTATATTATGTTTAATCTTAACGAGACAAACCTTGTATTGATATCGGTCCATGCTTAAACCAGTAAATACTAGTTGGTACTATAAAGTACTAATTTGTATAATGATATATATTATATATGTTTTATTATAACTACACAAGGTCGGACTAGTACATATTGCATATACAAAGCGGTATGAACTGGTTTCTTATTCCTTTATGGTATGAGGCAACTCAAAGGATTCTATTGAAACTCCAAATGATGGTGTCTAGTACAGAAAAAAAATCATTGTGCTCAACTAGTTAACTTGCAATTTGCACAACTCCAAATGATACACTCATAAGACTAAGGGTGAGAAATTCTACCAAGACCTTGTGATCAACATAGAGGACTTCTCATCTATTGTAAAGCATGTGGGAACCATTAATCACACACTACTTCACCGGGCCTCAACCTTGGCTTAAAAAATACAAGAGATTTCATGTTCAAGGCCATGTCATATAGCTTAAATGGAGAAGTCATGTGGCAACCCAACTTAAAAATCCCCTTTAAACTCTTTTATGGAAATGCAAGCTAGGAATTGTTCTTTTTGAATATTGTGCACACTCAGCTATGTAGCAGAAGTGGCTAAGGAACATGTAAAGGGAAAAGACTAGGTAGTTCTATTGATATGATGGAGTTTGCAAGATATGCGCATAATTGGAGCCATAATGGGTGAAACAGGGATCAATATATTTCATGCAAGGTTTGAAATTTCGGTCTAAACTAGCTAAAATTTTTTATTTGTATCGATTCGAGATGGGTTCAGTTTTATTGTAGAACTATATCGGCATGGCTCGTTTCATTGTAGCAGAGTCAACTATAGTGTACTGGCCCGAGACTAAACTAGTCCACCTATTCGGACCAGTTTTTTAAACCTTGGTTTCATGTAATCAATCGTGACACTATAAGATTACATAGTGTATATAGTCTTTCTATTTCTAATTCAGTGTTCGAAATTTTGTTCGGTACCGAGCGGTATCTTCGGTGCGTACCGGTCCGTTAGGCGACCGGTTCGGAACATGGTCGAAGCATAGTCACTGGCGGACGGCGGCAGAAGCTGCAGCAGGCGGAGCTTCCGCCGGCAGCAAAAGCGGCAGAAGCTGCAGCATGCGGAGCTTCCGCCGGCAGCAAAAGCGGCAGAAGTTTCAATCCGCTGCCAGTGGAAGCTTCCACTCGCAGCGGAAGCTTCAATCGAAGCTTCTGCCAATGCCGTCCGCTGCTTTCGCTTCCCTCCGCTCGTCAGTTCCATCCAGTACGCACGGTATTGGTCCGGTGGCTTGCCGGACCGAGTCGCCAGACTGGTTTTTTAAACCTTGGTTTCTATATATGGGCAGATCATGTCATGTGATATGTTGGGCTATGGAAATCTTTGTGGACATATGAACTTTATGTGATAACAAATGGGATGCATAAAATTAGGCCACCTAAAACCAACTGACGTCTTTAGGTCACAAAGGCACTTTGTAAGTCCTGGTACAATATTCAAAGGATTACAGTGCTTGGATAATGCTTGGATGCATTAGATTTTAGGACAACTCTTAAGTTTAAAATAGGGTCCCCTTGCACCCTCACACCTCTACATACACTTTTGGCACACATCCATTGGCATTTTCTATAACATCTCATTTTATACAATGATTCTCAATGCTCGTCATAGAGCCTTGGTGGTATGAAGTGTTTGTGCAGCATTTCACACCAAAAAACATATTAGTTGTGCTACCCAAAAATTCAAACAAGGCATCAAGGGGAGGTAGGTTGATTATTCAAGCCATCTAGGAGTAGTGTGGTTTTCATGAATCACCAAGTCGACATGTTTGCCATTAGATGGTAAACCATATACTTTTCTTAGCAAAAAATCTAAGACTTTGATAATATAGTTTTAAATACTAGTTAGTTGATACTAGAAACTAATATCTCACCCATAGATCAAATGAGTGTTATGCCCAAGTGTATTGAGGACTTAAGACTTGGGGTGTTATAATAGTATTCTAGTATGTTGGTAATAGATTTCTCAAAAATAACATTTTAATTTTCAATTATTTAACCCTTGCCACATCTTTTGACTTTTGCCCCCTTGATCAAAAAGTCTTTATAATTTTTTTTCTATTTTGTTCTTCACTTGTCTAAATTAGATGAACCTTGACAATATTTTATATATGTTATTCATAAATACACATCTAAATCAATAGTCATAAATAGAAATAATGAATTATAAATAATTTTCTATAACATTAATTGTGAATTGTTTATACTGATGGTATCTAATAATATTTTGATATGCTCAAGTCTTCTCTTGAATTATTCTTTACAATTTTAGTGCGAAAAAACAGTCTCCTTTGATGATGCAAAATGTACTCATTACAGAACGGTAATTCACTTTAATAGTAGAAAGTAATTGACTTGGAAATTATCCAGCCTTGCGGCATGTCGGATAATTTGATTTGGGAATTTCTCAATGTAACAATTTTGACCCCACAGTAATGTAGTAATATTTAGATGCTTTATTGTAAATGGGCAATGGTAGTTGAATCTTTGGTAGATAATTAGCGATTTAAATTAAATTCTATTTATAAAATTATGTGGATTATTATTTGATCTGTTTCTTGATTTTTTTCGTTTTATTTTTTTTTTATGTACTAAATCTAATGTGACTGATTGAGCATTCGAATCCTTCATTAAGACAAAACAAGTGTTCCCAACTTGCATGAAAAATAAATAAAGCATGCCAATGGGCTTGGTAGTTGGTATTTAAAGTGTTTCATACACTTTTGAATTTGATATCAACACTCAACTTGGACTCTACATAGTTTTCCACGAGTGTTGGAATTGAATTTGTTTTTATATAAATGGGTTGGATATATGCATGCTTGCCTCCACTTGCCTTTGTTGCCATCGCTGTACTTTCCTTTATTGTCGTCGGCTTTAAGGTTTTCTCTCTTATCTTTGGTGTCATCTATACATACGATACACGAATTTTACTACTTTAGATTATTCTTGTTTAATGTTGTTTCTTTTAGAAATTTTCTTACTCTTTATCTATTATATGGACAAACTCAAGTGGTTAATTGTTTATATATACATATATATAAAGGTTTGAATTTGGCACTTATTTTGTTGTTATTCATTTAAACTTTTGAACAATAGTGATCTAGTATTGAAACCTTGGAGTTTACCATCATGATCATGACCACTTATATTTGTGTGAGGAAATTTAACACAAGTTGTTGGTGTAGTGGAGTAAAATGCTAATATAAGCTTGGTGGTGTTAAAATCCATAAGGGCACTCAATCAAATGTTCAAGAGATATGTACATTGTAGTTCCATAATGCAATTTTCCCCAGCTAATTAAGGTTACTTTTGTCAAACATTTTATGTAAATGAACCTTGTTTAGGAAACTGGGGTTTGCCAAACAACAGCATTGTCTGCTCTCCTTTCTCCTTTTTGTTGTTTCTGTTCAATATGTGTAATTAAGGTTACCCTTGTCAAACTTTTTTATGTAAATAAACCTTGTTTAGGAAACTAGGGCTTGCCAAACAACAGCATTGTCTGCTCTCTATTTTGTTGTTTCTATTCAAGATGTAAATGAACCTTGTTTCTGTATAAGTGAACCTTGTACACTGTATGGAGTACACTGTAGTTCCATGATGCAATTTTCCCAGCTAATTAAGGTTACCCTTGTCAAACTTTTTATGTAAATGAACCTTGTCTGCACTCCTTTTTGTTGTTTTTGTTCGAGATGTGTAAATATCCCTTTTGTCTCTCCAAGTATCATTAATCAGTTAATCATCATCAACAACTCAATCATACCAATTGACTTGGGTATCTATTTGTTATCCTTCGGACGTGTACAAAATCTTTATTTGAGTTTTTGTTTTTATCTTGGGTAACATCTATGTCTTTCCTTCCAACTTAAATAACCACCTCAATGGCAATCTCGAGAATAAGATTCTTGTTCTTAGTAAAGGTTTGAATTAGTTACATTATATAGACTAAAGTTAGTGTGTTTGCACCTGTTTTTCCTGTTTTATTTATCCATCATCCAATTAATATATTGTCATTGTCGTCTATATAGCTTTTGATTTTCTAAGCGATAACTTCTCCCCGATGTTTTCAACTAACAATGCTCAGGAATAAAATCAAAGAGTCTTCAGAATTTGTCTATGCAACTCATGAAGTGCTGCAACCATCCTTATTGATTCGTTGGGGATTATAACATGTGGCAGAAAGAACAAATTGTTAGAGCATCAGGAAAGTTTGAACTGCTTGATCGATTGCTTCCAAAGCACCAGAAAGCAGGTCATCGAGTGCTACTTTTCTCCCAGATGACAAGGCTTATTGATATTTTAGAGATCTATTTGCAGTTATATGATTTCAAATACCTTAGGCTTGATGGATCTACTAAGACAGAAGAGCGAGGGACATTACTCAAACAATTCAATGAACCAGATTTCCCATACTGCATGTTTCTCTTGAGCGCTAGTGCCGGTGGGCTTGGACTGAATTTGCAGACTGCTGATACTGTTATAATTTTTGACAGTGATTGGAACCCTCAAATGGACCAGCAAGCAGAAGATGGGGCCCATCGTGTTGGACAAAAGGAGGTACGGGAGAAAATTTCTCCGCGGCCCCCTCCGCTTAAAACCCGAAAAACGGGTTGCTTAATTTTCATATTAAAAAATATTTTTTTTTTAATTTTTTTTTTAGAAATACTTTATTTCTTATAATCTATCCAATGATATTAAATTTAGGGTATTTTAGATTATATACATGTATGAAATACCCTATACAAACTCTATACAAATTTATATATAAAATATATTTTTGTCTTATATGCAATTTTGCATAGGGTATTTCATACATGTATATAATCTAAAATACCCTAAAGTTAATACCATTGAATAGATTATAAGGAATAGAGTATTTTTTAAAAAAAAATTAAAAAAAAAATATTTTTTAATATCAAAATTAAGCAACTTGTTTTTCGGGTTTTAAGCGGAGGGGGCCGCGTAGAAAACGCGCCCGAAGGTACGCGTCTTTGCCCTCATCTTTGTGGTCTGACAACATAACTTGGAGGTCCCACTAGCGGAAACGAACAAGCTATGGCCTTTCCAGTGGACATAGGGTGTAAACGGCTTATCATGTTTGCAAGGAGTAGCAGCAATTATGACAACACAATTTATAAAGAGGTCGATACTCATACTCATTTGTGTTGCATTTGTATTGTCTAGTTTAGTTTCTCTGGAAAACATGGGAAAAAACATTGTGCTGCTTTTGTTTTGGTCCTGATTAATCTTTGATCTAAGACTTCTCACTGAACGATCCCCTGTGTAGAAGTAAACCAACAGTGTAGCTAACTAAATTGCATTAGAATGACCTGGTGACAGCTATATATTAATCCAAGTGATATTCATTTGTTTTAGAACAATGTTAGATGAACATAAATGGACCAGTTCTTCAGAACTATGGAATTGTCCTCGTTTTTCCTTTTTAGTTATCATTGCAGCATGTTCAAGACAGATCTTTAGTTATATTAGTAGTCATTTATTTTTGTGGTTGCTATGATGACCATTATACCATGTCTTGCTCATCCAATACTTTCTTTGAACAGTTTATTGTTTCTTTTGTTCACGAGAACCTTAGGTTATATAACAAATAGATTTTGTATACTCATGTATTTTTGTCTTTTTGTTTATATATCAACAACATTTGTAATAGACTCCATGCATTTAGCAAAAATTCATAACAGTTAGTAATCCTACCTTCATGTGAACTTGAAGCAATGGAAATAAATGTTATTATGTCCTAAAGTTAGTTGATGCCTAGTGTTTTTTATCGCTTGTATGTATGACTTATTGCTCTTGCCCAGTGGTTGAAATTTTGAATTTCAGACATGGTTAATAATATTTTCTTATACCATTGTGTTGCAGCTGAGAGATAAAATGGTCAGTTGGTTAACTTAATAAACTTTTGTTTCGCACGCCTACATGTTAGCCTATTGGTTTTTCTTATTGTATCAGGCACAGGATAATGGACAAAGCTGTACCCATTCTCCGAGCTCTTCAAGGCATTCCTTGGGCACGAGTAGATGCAAGGGATTACTTGTTGCCTCTGTTGAATGAAATTAACAAGTCGTAATTGAGCGTATGCTACAACACACAACCATTGTGCACAGAATGGAGTAAATGGGTTATATCTGAGGTGCTAAAGGTCCTAGTGCTTGTCATTATCATTTGCTGATGGAATTGATAATAGAAATGGCACTATCAATTTTGTTTATGTATAAGAGATGTATTTTTTTTTTTTTTTGGCATGAACCTAGATTCTTTGGGTTAAGTGTTAGAGTTTCCACTAGTTTCTATTACTTTCTTTCTTTCGGTTTTGGTTTTGCATCCATTACCCATTACCCGTTAGGGCTTGTCATTATTTTGTCTCTTTCTTCATAATGAACGGTTAAGTTTTTTCTCCCAAATCTCTAACTTGGTATCAGAGCGACCTCCCCGTCTCGCCGACTCCTTCCGCCACCTCCAATCTCTTTCTCATGTTCTTACTGTCCGCCACCTCCAATCCACCGTCTAACTCCTCCTCGCGTCTCATTTCTTCTTCGCTTCCTACATTCGCACCGATCTCTTGGCAATGTGACGAGCCCTCGATTCTCGTCTGTCACCTCGCTTGGTGTGAGATGTGCGCTTAAACCTTCCACCGATGCAATGAGACCATGATTTAGACATCAATGAAAACCTTCTGCTGCTCAACATCGACGAAAGTCTTCCATTGCTCAACATTGACGCCTACTCTAGGATATCCTCCACAGATCTTTTTTTTTTCCAGTGATGAGAATCTTCCTTTCAACTAGCAGTGACGAGCGGAAATCGATTTTGGTGTTCTTTGATGCGTCGAGCGGGAATCTATTGATGCTCTCCCTCTCTACTGACGTCGGTATAGGTCTTTCTTTGTCTTTTCCTCTCGGTCAGCTTCTATTTTTCTAAGTCTGCGATGAATTCCTTTACCTCTAATCCTACTGAGGTCAAATCTCGTTCTATCTTTGGAGCAAATATTATTAAATTTGATGGTTCTAATTTTCCGATATGGGCTCAAGCAATGCGTCTATTTTTGGGATCTCACGGTAAGGAGCATCAATTAACACAAGAGGCACCTATCTCTACTTATCCATCTTACGACTTTTGGTGTCACTCTGATATGGCGGTTCTCAACCTCTTGCTTAATAGCGTGGATCACAAGATTGCTCCCACCATCATGTATCATAAATCTACTAAAACTGTGTGAGACTTCCTTCATAATACTTATGCTCCTACACAGAATCTCAGTCATGTTTTTCGGCTATACAAGGAAATCATCAATATGCAACAAGAAGATCGGACGCCCCAGAATCATAGTCTGGTGGACGAGGGAGAGGTTTGGCCGTACCTTCTCTCCGTGTTCTCATTGTGGCCGTACCAACCGTACCCCCGACTGCTGTTGGCAGAAGTTTGGTCGTTCCCATGCCAAGGTTGCTACAGGTACTATTATACCGGATGTCAGTTCTTCATCTGTGGTGGACTCTACTATCATTATATCTGCCGCTAAGTATGATCGATTACTTCGATTTGCATTTAATAGTTCTACTAGGCCCTCTACTTTCATAGCTTCTTCCACTTCGAAATCGGGTATAATCTCTCTTGTCTCTTCTGGCAGTACTTGGATTGTTGATTCTGGTGTCTTTTCTCACATGACAGGTAACCGTGCCTTATTTACTTCCTTATCCACTGGGAGTACTTATCCTACAGTTTCCACTGCTGCCATTACTCTTTCTAATGTTTTGTTTATACCTCGGTTTCAGCAACTTATTTTTTGTTCGTACATTTACTAGTCAATATAACAGTAGTATCACATTTCTTTCCTCACTTTGTTTGTTTCAGGATCTAAAGACGAAGAAGACGATTGGTGGGGGGCCTAGGTGTGGTGGTGTCTACATTCTCACTGCGTCTTTGCTTCCTCATGCATTCTCCTCCACTGTTGTCTCTCCTTTCTAGTGGCACCGTTGGTTGGGTCATCCCTCCCCGGCTCGTCTCCAGTAATTTTTGTCCTTGCAATCCAAGCCGTCATTCACCTGTGATGCTTGTCAGCTGGGCAAACATCACCGCACACCATTACCCAGTATGGCTGCCACTCGAAGTCTTCGTCCTTTTTATCTTATACATTTTGACATTTGGAGTTCTAGTCCTGATCTTGGTCATGAGAGTCATAAATATTTTATAACTTTTATTGATGATTTCTCTTGTATGTGTTGGTGTTATATTTTGACAAAACAGTCTAAACTGTATGATGTTTTTTTTGCACATTTTATGCTGAAATTCATACTCAATTTCCCCCTCGTCGGAGCTGAGAGGCATAGGAGCTATAGGGGAGCTAGGAGCAGGAGCAGGTAGCTGGCTGGGAGCAGGGAGCAAGATAGGAGCAGGAGCTGGAGCTGCGTCGGCTGGAGCAGGCAGAGCTGGAGTTGCGTCAGCTAGAGTAGACAGAGCTGGAACTAGAGCTGGGAAGCGGCGGATCTAGAGTTGGGAGTGGGAGCTGGAGCGAGCGGAGCTTACCTGGAGCAGGAAGGTGGTGGAGCTAGAGCTGTTAGTTGGATCTAGACATGCAGTGGAGCTGGATCTAGAGGGGACCTAGATCTGGCTACAGAGGCGGAGGAGGTCGGCGGAGCTGGATCTAGACATAGAGGTGGAGGAGGTCGGCGAGGTAGCATCTCGCTGTGTTCACGTCACAAGGGGGTGCTGGAACCATGCGATTGCGGGGTGCTGGAAGCAGGAATGCGCCTCTGGGGTAGCTATTTTCCAATGGTCCGCCTAGCAGAATCAACCCCAAACCATCAAGAGTTAACTATTCCAGCTTTTTACGGGTGTGGCCAGAAGCCCCAAACCGGGCCAATGTTACCATTTCAACACTGAAAGCCAACATAATATATAAACACCATCATACAAATTATGAACATTTAAAAAATTAATTGACATTAACAACAAAAAAAGTTCATTAATATGTGCAAAAACACAAGTATAAATATCATTTATTAGAAAAGTAAATAACTAACAATTGTCATAGTACTCATAGAATATGAAGATTAGTTGGAGACACAATTGCTTATAACTTTACATAACAACTTCAATAACAAATACTACCAGAGCTCTACAATAGAGCAAATGGAGTACTATGAAATGTTGTCACACCCGATAAATCTATACGAGGATGCATCCACGAAATTTGACATTTAAAAATCTATACGACGATGTCATAGTATTTGTTACACCCAATAACAAAATTTGTCACACCCAATAACAAATAACTAACAATTGTCATAGTACCCATAGAATATGAAGATTAGTTGGAGACATAATTGTTTATAACTTTACATAACAACTTCAATAACAAATACTACCGGAGCTCTACAATAGAGCAAACAAAGTACTATGAAATGTTGTCACACCCGATAAATCTATACGAGGATGCATCCACAAAATTTGACATTTAAAAATCTGAATAAATAAAAACTTATCTAACAAATAATTTGAGTCAAGTAGACTTACAAGAATTTTCATTAAAGTTTACAAATAGATCTTTTTGACTACAAAATTTCATAATTACATCAAAGGTTTTTCTTACAAGATCAACTATTATCTAAAAGTTTAATATCATATCTGATCCTTTATCTAAAAGTTTAATATCATATCTTCTTGACCTTGACCTAATTACCTTAGTCCAGACTAGTACCTGAAACATTAACAAACCTCAACAACAATGCTGAGTAAGCCTCTCTCCAGTGGAAGGGTAGTCCCTTGAAACCAAAGGAGGAAAGACCAATAAGGGTGTAAAAGTGTAATTGACATCAATTAAAAGATACTTAAATGGCAAAGTGGAAATTAAACAATACATCTTTAACTGGACTAATAAAATGGATTTATAATAGCTATAAGAAGTAAAACTTTAACTGAATTACATGGAATAGAAAACTAAAACTTTTACTGAATGCTGAATTGAATACTGAATTGACTATTGTACTGAATACTGTTAACCGGATATCGTTAACTAAAATTGAAAATATACTAACATATCCCTGAACCTTAATCTTGGATCCTTCCTCTAACATTGACCCCTGATTCTTGAACCTTAATCCAATATCATTTGTCTTTCATCCTAATTTTTAATCCTTCATCCAATATCCTTGAACGCCTTCCCTTGATTCTTGAACCTTGATCTTTCATCCTTTATTATCTTTGATTCTTAATCCTTTACCCTTGATCCTTGTTTCTTACTCCATTATCCTTGATCCTTGTTTCTTGATCCTTCGTCACTAATCCTTAAGACTTCTTTGATATATAATCCTTGATCCTAGAACAAAAATTCTTGTTCTTTTTCTCTTGATTCTTTATCCTTGATCTTTAATACTCAAACCTTCATCCTTGATCATTAATCATTGATCCCTAATCTTTAATCATTCATCCAATATCCTTGAACTTTGACACTTGATTCTTGAACCTTGATTTTAGTTCCTTCTTCTTTCATCCTTCATCCTTAATCCTTCATCTAATATCCTTGAACATTGACCCTTATCCTTGAATCATCGTCCAATATCCTACCTCTTCATCCTAATCCCAAATCCTTGATTTAATATCCTGGAACATTGATCCTTGATCCTTGAACCTTGATCTTGGATCCTTCCTCTTTCACTCTTCATCCTTAATCCTTCATCCAATATCCTTGAATATTGACCCTAGATCATTGAACATTCATCCAATATCCTTCCTCTTTCATCCTAATCCCTAATCCTTCATTCAATATCCTTAAACATTGACCCTTGATCTTGGATCCTTCTCTTACATCCTTCATGACCTTTTATTCTTAATTCTTTATCCATGATCCTTTTGTTTTTATTTGGATCCTTGATCCTTAATCCTTGATTTTTGAACCATAAGCCTTGAGACTTAATCATTGATCCTTTAAGACTTGTCTTTGATACATTAGTCTTGATCATAGAATCTAAATCCTTGATTGTGTTATGATCCTTTATCCTTAATCCTTCATTAGTGATCCTTTGGCCTTTATTTTGATACTTGATCCTTTATCCCTCATCCTTGATCCTTAATTCTTGATTCTTGAACCTTGAGACTTGATCCATATATCCTTAAAACTTGTCTTTGATATATAATCCTTGATCTTAGAACCTAAATCCTTAATTTTTGTGTCTTAATCCTTTATCCATAATCCTTAATCAATTCTTGATCCTTATTCTTTCATCGTTCATCTTTGTTTGTTGTTCCTTCATCCTTAATCCTTCATGCTTGTTCCTACATCCTGGATTCTTTATCATATATATTTGATTCTTGAATCTTCATCCTTAATGCTTGATCATTGATTTTCAATCCTTGATCCTTGATCCCTAATCCTTAATCCTTCATCCAATATATTTAAACCTTGACTCTTTGATACTTGAACTTTGATCTTAGATCTTTCTTCTTTCATCCTTCATCCTTCATCTTTAATACTTAATCCAATATCCTTGAACATTGACCCTTGATCCTTGAACATTCATCCAATATCCTTTCTCTTTCATCCTAATCCCTAATCTTCTATTTAATATCCTTGAACATTTACCTTTGATCCTTTCTCTTTCATCCTAATCCCTAATCTTTCTATTCTTAATCATTTATCCTGAATTCTTAGCCTTTAATTTGGATACTTGATCCTTTATCATTGATTTTTGATCCTTAATCCTTGATTCTTAAATCTTAAGCCTTGAACTTCTTCATTGATTCTTAAGTCTTGTCATTGACACATAATCTTTGATGTCAGAACCAAATTCATTGATATTTATTTCTTGATCTTTTACCCATAATCATGTTGGGGTATGCCCTTAAGGCTAATGTTTGAGGCCTTGGGATTGTATCAGTATCATGTAATAAACTCTTGTGTTTATAAAGGCATGGTTGTTATTCAGTTTGTTAC
>JANTFE010000321.1:75504-104127 GCA_027562315.1 Costus pulverulentus | reverse complement strand
AAAGTGACGCATGATAAAAGTTTAGTGTGCAACTAGGGTGTAAGCAATTTTTTTTCCTTTTTTTTTTGCATATAAACTACAACTAGCAAATAACTTAAAAATGCAAACTAAATAGCATGAAAGAAACAATCATGAAAGCATGTATATGGCAGTAATCAAGAGTCTATTTTAACAAAATGCAGCACATGTATGTATTGAAAACAAATCTAGTTGTTGGCTGCAATTTGCTACAACTTAAGTGCAGCAAGAAGGCTGAAATCAAGTGTGAAAGTTTAGAAAATCAAGTGCAGGATTTAGAATGTTTGAACAGAACTTGTGCAGATTTTTGGATGTAGAAATATCAGCATTTGAACTTGGTATCCGAAATGAGTTTGTGTGTGTTGTTTGAGTGGTTGAAAGCATCAGGAGTGTCAAAACCAGGTTTTAGTTTTATGCAGAGTCAGGATACGAATGCAGTTAAGTGCAGCAATTAAGTTTGCTGTCATGAGCTAAGTTCAGATTCGCATGAAAGTCCAGGATGATGCAGCAATGAACTTTGTTGAACCAACCAATCATGAGATGTGAGTTACCCCACCGAAATACCAGAAGGTAAACTGCAGAGATTAGAAATCCAGAACATATCAGAACAAGGAATCGGCTACAGGAAATCAGAAATCAACAATCTGGTTTGGGGAAGATCCAAGTTGAGTGACCCTTGTAATTGTTCCAAGCTATGGATTTGGAAATATGAGATCAAATAAAGCTCAGAGGGCTATCTATGATCTTAGATAGTCTCCAAAGATCTCTAATCATACTAGCAAAATAGCGCAAGAGGGCAGGGAAAGAGCAGTTTGGTACGCAACAGTAACCTTCAAATTCCTGCTTCACCTCTAAGCTGCCGAGGACCACAATAGGCCCTTGTTGTGATCAGAATTGTGCAGCAAGGGGAAACCTCCAAAGCCATCTATTAGATGAGATAGTTTTGGTGTTTGCCTCAGTTCATGAACCCAGAATAGAAAACTTCAGAATCAGGAAAAAAACCCAGAGTACAATCTATGCAGAAACTGATGCAAAAGGCAGTCAAGCGCAGCAATGAAGTTTGCTGTCATGAGCTGAGTTTGCCAAACTTGAATTGGTAATCAAGAAGGTTCTGTATTGATCGAGTCCCAAATCAGAAAAGTGGAAGTTCAGTTTGGGAAGCTACTTACCTCACCAAAAACATCAGAAGTTTAGATTCACATGAAAACTCAGTCAAGGATGATGCAGCAATTAACTTTGCTGAACCACCCAATCAACAAGTGTGTTTCAGCATGTTTCACTCACTGAAAACTCAGAAATCAGAAGACGACTAAGAAGATAAACTCAGCAAGAACAAAAATTCAGAATGCAGGAAATCCAAATCAAGAAGAACAATTGGTCCAAGATCTTTCCTAATGGCCTAATGTAGACATAAGTCTAAACAAAACCAAAGGAACCTGCTCTGATACCAAGCTGATGTGGTGGGGACACACAAGATTAGAATTTTTATATTTTTGGATAAAATACTAAACTCAATCAGCAGCCAAAAATGCAGGGCAAAAATTATCAATTAGGAAAAGTAGCTATGCCTTAGAGATGGTTCTACTGATCAATAATGAAAACTAATAAAGCCAAATAGCAGAGTGAAGTTTGTTCTTTTCAATCGTACCAAAAATGTAGTGTCATCATCAGTCAGTCAACTAGGGCATCTCCATAAAAATGACTAATCAGATCAGCAAACTAAAGCAGCAAAGAAAATTATCAGACTTGAAAGTTTGCTATGCGTTTTAAGATGAACCATTGACTCTTAAATAGAGCTAAGTGAACCCAACAGTAAAACAAAATATATTCTTCCAAATCATGCCAAGCATCAAGGGCTCAAACAAATCTATGCACCTTAAATATCTGCTACAAAAGGGCTAGTCAGATAAGTAGATGACAGAACAACAAAAATTTATCAATTAGCAGAATTTGCAATGTCTCTCAGGATTGACTGATGACTCTTGAATGCAATCAAGGGTACCACGACGTAGAGGAAAACTTGTTCTTCTAGGTGGTGCCAAAGACTTGAGGTTGTAGCATATTGAAGGACGTTAATTACCTGCGCCAAGAAGTTTAACCATATTAGGAATGAGTACAGAACATGCAACAGTAATAGGAACAGTCGGCATTGTTCTCAGTGAAGCAATCGGGGAGTTGGGATGCTGGAAGGCTGTAGAAACATGAGGGAAGAGTGGTCAGCTAGTCTCGAGGCTGGCGGGGGCGTTTCCGGCATGACAACCAGCCGGCGGTGGCTTCTGGGTGCTAGGAGACGGGCGGCGCTAGCGCGGCCCTGCTTGAGGCAGAAACAGGGGATGACGCGAACGGAGCAGGGGCTGCTGCCGGATGCCGTAGAAAGCATGGACACCAAACCTGCTATAGTTGGGGATCCTTGTGATGCTGGACAAGGCGTGGCCGGAGTTTGGGGTCGAACGGGGGCTTGTCGGAGGAGAACGATGGTGAAGAGAGGAAGAGGGCTGAATCTGGCGCGTCACCGGAAAACTCTCGATTCTGCCGATCCAACCGGCCGATGGGGTGATCCTGTCGGCTGTGGGTTCGACTGGAAGAGTGGAAGGTGTGGTTGAAATGTGAGGACGATCTGTCAGTCGGATCGTCGCTGGCGGCGAGGCGAATGGAGAGTGCAAGGCTGGACTTGGCTGGAAGCTGGGTGTGGAATGCGACAGCGGCGGAAGGTTGTTTAAGCGTGGCAAAGGTGGAAGATGGATGGCGTAGCGATGAGAAGGATGCAGCACGGTAGAGCTTCCAAGTCCATGGAAGATTAGAGGAGAAGATAGTGAAGAAGTTCCAAAACAAAGAAACCTTCAGCTACCAGAGGAGGAAGGGAAAAATCCGATAAAACCAAACGAAAACCATTTCCATTTCAATGTTAAAATATTGTCTACTAACAAATACAATGGGGGAGATTACATTTATAGAACAACAAAGAGAAGATAGGCGTGCGTTGAAGCTCCTTGTGAACGATGGCTAGGGAAGATAGTGAGCTCGAAGCTTTTTTGTGACCGTTGGCTGCAAGTTCCAACTTTCACTTCTTCTTTGGGTAAGCTGCAGTTTGTCTCCTTTGCTCTCAAGGTCAGTTTACTACATTTGGCAAAGCTTCTCGTTTGAGCTGGGAACTTTCTTCTTCCATACACTGGCTAAAAACCTGCATTCCTTTCTTGTTCAAGTTAGCTGCAACGGGTGCAAGGGCAGCTCATCTTTGTGGGGCCATGGAGGAGATTTTTTTTTTTGGCAGCAACCTGGGCTTCATCTCTTGGCTGGATTATCCTTTAAACTTGATTAGCTTGAGCTAAACTTGGGCTTGATGGTTTGACCTTGATAATTCATTCAAAGGGCATAACCTCGCATTCATGATATGGCAAATAATTAGGATTAATGATTCTATGAAGTCAAATTTTAAATATAAACATTGACGAAGTCTTAAGTTCAATCAAAATATACGATAATTATGCAAAAATTGACTAAGTCAAAATTAAGTCAAATATGTCAAAATGCTCCTGCATCACATAGGGTGGGAGCAATGTTAGCAGCTATTCTCACCCACCTACATCGGTACCACGCTGGAATTTCTGAGTTCAATGGAAGTTAAAGTTGGTCCTATACTTGAGGATGATCTAGGCCATCTGTCCTTCCGCCTGGGTAACATTTAACACATCCTATCTCTTTCACAGTTCTACGGTATTTATGGTTTTCTAGAGCCTAGCGCACGCAGAGTCCCTACTGAGTATAGTGAGCAGAGCTTCTGGGGCGCTGTCACTAACGAGCACATCTACTCCGCTCGCACAGCTTGCACTTCCAATCTGTGTAACCCAGTGATCAAGTACGTTCACCATGTATTGGCCCACACTCTCTTTGGCCGCGGTGAAAGTGACGGTATGGTTCAATAGACTGAGTTATTTTATATCTGGTACATGCTCCACAGTTTTAAAGTCGATTCAGGATATTATTTGGCAAAGCATTTCAGCCGCGTCGCCCGTTCTTTGAGGGGGGCGATAGTGATTGGCGGCTTGATCACACCTCTGGCAGTTTCCCTCGGCATTATTCCCTACGGCACATTAGAGGCTACCGACAACAACAGGCTCAACATCGAGTCTTGCGTTGCCATGAAACTGATTATACGCAAGGAAGATTCTTATTGTATGACATTCAAGGAAAACCCCTTCTGCTTGCCTTTGCCAAACCCGGAGCGCACATCTATCAGAGTTCGTGGAAAGCGCATCTAGCCAGTTGAGGACGCACAGCCCGATCCAGTCGACACAGCACCACCAGCACCGGGAGCATTCTCTTTTGGTGGTACCTATTCTCACGATTCCATGATATCTTTGTTGCAGGAAATCAAGGAGGAACAGCTCCATCAAAGAGAGTTGATCGATCACATGGACACCACTATCTCTCACATGCAGCAGGACTACGCCGCTAGATGGGAATCAAATGAAGCCGGTATGCAACGCCAACATACTATGTTGAGCTCTATTTGGGGGAAGCTATCCGTGATAGATGAACGCCTCATTTTCGCATCTGAGGAGCACAGGGCTCAGATGGACATCTCCTCCGACAGCGTTTTTCCTTCAGATGAGGAGGTTGAGCCGGATTATAGTGCGTGTGGGAAGAAGAAGAGCTCGAGCTCGAGAGCTTCTAGCTCCCGCTCGCGCAAAAAGAAGTAGCTGCCCCCGGATATCTATTTCAGCACTCACTTCTCTCACATCATGGTATTACATAGAAGACTATGCAAACTTTTAGAGTGGGTGAGCTTTCTTTACTCCGGTCTCTGCTTTTCGTTTCTTCATGTGGCTGTGATTTGTTGTGATGTTGGGAATTGATATTTTTCATTTTTGAGATAGTTGGATATTATGCGGCATTGTATCTTATATGCCATTATATTCGTGGGCCTGATCCACATCCTCAGGCCCCACCCTATGACAGTTATGTATGACACTTTGCACTTTACTTTCATGCTTATATCAGTACTTTGCTATGATAATTGTGATTTCATGTTGTGAAAATCTTGAATGATGTTATGATGCTCATTATTCATGAATTCATGTGTCTATCATGAGACTTGTCCTATGAAAGTTATTTCAAAATTTTGAGTTGAGTGCATGATTGGTTAGGAATGATCAAAGAATTAAGTCTGGAGTATACCTCCTTGTTAGAAATATTGTTTGATCATATCTGTATGTTCTATGATTTAGAAATTTTATGATTTGGATTGATTTTGAGTAGTTCATTAGTGGGTCAAACATTTCTATGATTGTGCAATCAACTCAAGCTTGCAACTTACATGAGAATCATATTGAGATACATATTCGCTTAGTTATTCTTTGATTTCCTTTCTATTGTTGGGGAGACACTACATGTGTTCAAAAAGGATGTGTTATATATTATATATATATATATATATATATATATATATAGATTTCTCAACCATAGATTCCTCTACTTGGCACTGCGCAAAATTGGCAGTGGTACCGAAGGACATGAGTTGAAATCTAAAGGATGTGAAATTGAAAACAATTAAATGACTCCTCTACTTGGCATTACGAAAAATTGGCAATGGTACCTAAGGTTATGAGTTGAACTCCAGTGCAATAATTTGTATATCGTATCCTGAATAAAACATTTGAGTTAACCCCAACGATTTGACTAGGAAGGATTGGAATTGCATGAGTGTTTTATGTAAGCTTGATTGAATCCTATGTTTGGTGCTTACTAGGTTGTTTGACATCTAGTATTGTGGGATCAAACTGTTGAACACTTGAGATCACCATTTACTTAATTTCTCCTGATTAGATCTTGGATTGGTATTAAATGTTTTTCTAACATGTATATCTTGACATGAAAGATTGCTCCTGTACCTATCATGTATCTCATCTTATTTTATTGCTTGATCAACTACCCCGAGGGCACCACCGTGCTCAAGGAGCTCATCCAGAACGCCGATGACGCCGGCGCTACTAGGGTATGCCTTTGCCTCGACCGCCGGACCCACAGCACTGGCTCCCTTCTCTTCCCAAAGCTCGCTGGCAGGGCCCGCTCTCCTAGCCTACAATGACACCGTCTTCACGGAGGATGACTTCGTTTCCATATCCCGGATTGGGGACAACATGAAGCAATCACAGACCCAGAAGACTGGCCGGTTTAGGTGCGTCGTACTCTTCATGATCATCGTTTTCTTTTCCCAATGTTCATGCACGCTATTCAGTCGATGAGACTGTAGTAACTTGAGTCATTCTGGTTATAATCTGGCTGTTTTCTTTCATAGGTATTATAGGTCCATTGAAGTTATTATTTCCATGTTTGCTATATGATTTGTTATGAGAGAAGCAAGACGCCGTCAAAGCTTGTTATAGGTGTATGAAGCTGGAAGTATACAATGTTCATAGTTAAAGAGGTTTAGCTAAACTCTTGGACTAAGAAAAAAGAAAGATTGTGGTTGGATAATGTCTATGCCTGACTTTACAGTTGAGAGACAAACATCTGAACAAGCTAGGGCTAATTGCTTCCAGCCGAGGGCATGGACGCCCTCCACCTCCATCTCCTCCGCTCATCTGAAACGATACCCAAAAGTTGCTTCTCCGGCTACTCAATCGAGGTCGTAGTCGCTGGGCTACCATCTACTAGATGGATCGAGCTTCGAAACAAACTTGCGAAAGGACGAATCCGAGCAAATCCTATGGCACCGACATTCTGAGGGGGATGCACGACGGCAGCGCGATGATTCACGGCAGAGGCAGAAAGACATAGATTCGAGAATAGTATGCCTCTTGCCGGAACCATCCAAGAACTATGGAGCCGTGGGCACTCGATTCGTAGAGGGCCCCGCCACGGCCAAGCGGTGAGGTGGTGAAAGAGGAGGAGACGAAGTAGGCGGCGGAGTTCAGAGATAGAAGATATAGTGGAGGGATTGGGCGGCAGGGTGAAGAAGAGTTAAGTTTATTTCCTCCAGCCATTGGATTTATTTTCAACCACGTGTAAGGCGTGCAAACATCTCCGTTCCAATGAAATTAAGCGGCCCCCTCCGCTTAGAAAATGCGCCCTGGGCTTGGCACTTTAGTCACATGAATAAAATAAAATTATTAATTGGCAAGAAAATTTTTCTCTTGGCTAATTAATAAGCTTGGGCGCAATTTACAATTAATTGCATCTACAGGGATTCGAACCAATGACGCTTAATTGTGAGTAGGCGCCTATGCTCATTATCCCACATGGGAAAAATCTCCAGTGTGCGTCTGACTCTGCTATTATAAATAGAGAGGCCCACCTGGGAGATTTTTGTACCAGACTCTTCTCTTGTCTCTAGTTGTCACCTCCCCTTTGCTCCTTAGCATGAGGATCTAGGAGGTGACGACAATAAAAGTTTTTCGGCATCGAAGGTTGGGACAAGTGGCAGTGCTACCCACTCCTTGTCGCCAACACCCCTCCTTCTCCTTGGCATTGGCGCAAGTTTAGAAGGAAAAGAGGCGTGGATCTCACCTCCCGAGACTAGCACCCAGCGTGGAGATTGGAGAGGATTCGAGGAGTCCGTGTGTGCGCAATTGCAGAGGACGGGCCCTTGCGCGTCTTCATCATCGGTCACTCCTAAAAGTTGCTTGATATGGTACTGCTCTTCATGTCCTTCGATTTTCTCTCGTAAGTAATGTAGTGACACATCTGAGAAGGTCCACAAGGATTAGGAAGACCCCAATCCGTTATGGGATGAATGCTTAATTCCTCTTAACATTTTGAGAACTCGTTTAAGACTTGTTAGTTTGTTGCATTGTAATGTCTTATAAACTCTATTTTGCTTTCAGCACTTATGTTATGTGATGCATTGCATTTTGATAGTGATTTTCATAGTTATTTCATGTCAAATCTAGGCTTATTTCGGTATTTTTATACTCATTATAGGCTTTTTTCCTTCATATCTTCGGAACCTGGGTTAGAATCACACAACTTTTAGTAGGAAATAAGCCTATATTGAGTATAAAAATGCCGAAATAAGCCTAGATTTCACATTCCACTGGCCGTGATATGTTCTGGATAGCTTTCGGCCAAGTGGAATTCTGGTGAACCCTGCTATGAAAATCACTATAGGCCTATAATGTATTAGGCTGCAATTAGTTTAGGTCTGCATTCCCCTTATTTTAGTAGGATCAACCAAGTCAAAGTAAACAATTGCTATCACAACAGCAATGTCAACATCAAAGTCAACATCTCAAAGAAGTCCAAAGTCTAAATCAACAATCTGCAAAGTGAAAATCAGCAAGGCTCATCAATTCTAGTCAAATTAGCAAATAATGATCAATATGCGACACTATGTTCATCAAGCCATCAATTGTAAAGCCAGCCACTAATTTTGATTTTAAACTCTCAAGAAATATGGTAGAATCATTACACTAAGTCACCATTTCATCAATTGAAAGGCCAGTCAACATCTGCCAAGCATCATCAGCATGCGAATTCAGCAATTCCAACCAAAGCTAATTCACATGCGCCTGCCTATAGCCACACCACTCCAGCTTCAACATGCGTACATGCAATCAGCAAATAAGCAAATCAAATGCATGCAGCATGCACCAAGGAAATCTACATAGAGATACCAGCTGATCACACCTGGCCAATTGCCTTGCTTGCGCCTACAACTTTGGTTGTTGATTTATCTCCACACGCCTGAGAAATCCGGTCGGCAGCAAAGATTTACACACCAAGAAGACCAAGGGTCTAATTAATCTCCACCTCCCATTTTGAAACTAAGGATTGACAGCCCTCTTTCTATTGAGAAATTAAGTAACGATTGAGGGTGAATGGGCTTTAAAACCTAATGTAATCTTCACGTTTAGACAAGTTAAGAATATTATTTTTGGAAAAAAAACCTTTAGGTTGGTGTGTCTTCCTCCTTGGGGGTTAGCGTTAGGGTATGTAGCCACCTCTCTTCCCCCTTAGCTTGCTAAGGGTTTCTCCTCTTCTCTTCTCTTCTCTAGTGTCTCCAACTTCCGTACTGTGTCACCTCCTCTGGCTTGTTTACTGAATGGCCCACACGCATCACTATGTATAAGATCCAATAAACCTTCTGCCCTCTCACCGAGCTTGGTGAAGGGCGCCTTTGTCATCTTCCCTAATAAACAAGGCTCACAAGTATCAAATTGCTCCAAGGAACTTGAATCTAACAACCCATTTGCATGGAGCTATTGGATGTGATTCTTGTTTATATGGGCTAATTGACAATGCCATTGGAAAGCACCAACTAAACCACTTAGTTTGATCCTTTTGTTATTTATTTTCCAAATAGAAACTATCCATGTCCAAGACATATAACCCATTGCACAAAGTACCCTTCCCATAAAACATGTTTGCAAATGAGAAAGAAAAAGAGCTCTCCATTATTTCAAACTTAAATCCTCTTTTTACCGAGCAACGAATGGATACAATGTTTTTAGTAAGTGAAGGTACATAATAGCAATGATATAGTTCCAATAGAAGTCTAGAAGGTAGGGAGAGATTCAAAACTCCTACAGCAACAGTAGCAACTTGTGCCCTGTTTCCAACTCATAGGTCAATCTCTCTAGGCCGCACCGATCTACTTTTCATGAGCCCCTGCATATTTGTACAAATATGAGCTCCACATGCGGTATCCAATACCCATGACATAAAAGTAGAAAGGTTAACTTCAGTAACATAAATACCTGAGCATGAAGATGAAGCCTCTCCTCTCTTCTTCTCATTCTGAAGTCGCACTATGTCCTTTATCATGTGAGGTGGTCCTCCACATGAGTAGCACTTGTTATTCCTCACTCCTTCCATCTTTATCTTCAATGTCTTAGTTAAACCTTTCGGCTTAACACATTGAATGTCTACTTTAGGAGGGTTGAGCTCCACCAATTCATTAAAGAGTTACCTTAGATTAGAAATAATCTTAGAGGCACTCTTAGATTCATATTGCCCTCTTAATTCGGGCGACATGTTGGCTAGCATCAAATTTGCAACCTCCAAAGCATCAGCCTGATGCTTATCATAAGCATTCTTCTCAACCGCTGAGGCCGAGCATGGAAGTGACTCAGGAATAGGCTACTCAAGGACATAGAGCTTCCTCTCATGCTTGAGCACATTTCTCAAGTTCATATACCAATCCAGTAAGTTGGATTTAACCAACTTATCCATTTCTAGGGTAGATCGCAGTGACCATCTGCCATTGTTCGCAGCCATTGTTCTACAACAACCAAGAAACAACAGATTAGTACTACTTTAAATCATTTAAACTGGACTTATTTTGAATGATTATGGCTCCCACTATTTTATTGAATTTACAACCCACAAAGTCAATCGGGAAATGCGAGATTTCCTAGTTAGATGGGATCCTTATTCCACATAGGGCTTCGCATCCCACGAGGGTGGGATGAGATGCACAAAGTGACCCATGCTTCTTAAGGTGGGCATGTCAGCCGATTGTGCTTGGCAATTCCCCTTATTGAGACAGTCTAGGCATTTCATGTCTAGCGATGGCTGGATACAGCAAGAAACCCTAACCTCTCAATGATGCCTCTAGGTTTCCCAACGAGTTATGTCCAAGGTAAAATTGGACTGGGGAAACCATTGCCACCACACACCTTCCGAAGATAAGTGGGTGTGTCCCACGAGATGTTAGAAAACCCCAGGGATATTTTATAATTTTCACAGAGAATACATGCATAGTAGAATAATATCCCCGAAATAGGCCGGTCCCAAAAACCCAGTGAAGTTCGTCTTGCGAGGGGGTCAACATGATGAGATCGTAAGTACCTTAGGAGCAAGATGAGACCGATGTCGAGGTAAGTGCCCAAGCATGCGCTCTGCAGTCTCACACACATGGATGCCTCGAGCTCTCTTCTTCCTAGCCCGGTGCTAGCCTCGGGAAGAAGATCCAAGCCTTTGTTGATCTTCTACTTCACTTGCGCCACCTCCAGAAGAAGTTGCACCATGTAAGAGGTAGAAGAATGCCGCCAAGCCCTAGCCCCTCTTGCGCCAAGGAGGAGGAAGAAGATGAAGACACCAACCTCTTTTCTAATCTTGCGCCAAGGAGGACGAAGAAGATGAAGACACCAAGATCTTCCTTAACATGCAGCAAGAGGAGAGGAAGAAGTTGCCGCTGTGGAAGAAGGTGGGCCAAGACCTCTATGTTCTCGCCCTTTTGGTGGTTCACACCAATACAATTACTTGTGTCAAGGCCTCTCGCATAACCCTTGATATTTAGAGGCATGAGGGTTGGCTTGTTGGGAAACCCCAGGGGTATTTTATAATTCATTACAGAGAATACATATCAAATGCAGCGGAATAACAACCCTGAAATAGGCCAGTCCCAAAAACCTAGTGAAGATCGTCTTACGATGGGGTCGACACGATGAGATAGAAAATACCTTAGGAGTAAGATGAGACCGATGTCGAGGTAGGCACCCAAGTGTTTGCCCTCTGTAGTCTCACACACATGGATGCCTCGCGCTCTCTTCTTCCATGCCCAGTGCTAGCCATGGGAAGAAGATCCAAGGCTTAGAATCCTCCCTTGATCACTTGCGCCACCTTCACTAGAAGTTGCGCCAAGGATGTGAGGTGGATGATGAGTGCCGCCAAGCCTTAACCCCTCTTGTGCCAAGGGTAGATGAGGAAGATGGATTGCGGCTCTAAGGAGATGAAGTTGCCAAGCACACCTTCTACTTGTGCAAGGAAAGAAGAAGAAGTGAAGAGTGCTTGCAACTAGGAGATGGAAGAAGATGTTGTTTGCTCCAATTGCTTGAAGCCCTCGCCCTTGTGCCTTGCTCACGCCAATAGGTTGTGCCGCCAAAGGCTCTCGCATATCATAAGGATATATAGACTAAAGGGGGCGGCCACACAAGGGTTAGGTGCAACACATCATGAAGGGGGCGGCTAGGGTTAAGGGGAGGCAATTAGGGTTTAGGGTTTTGGAAAGTCTCCAAGACATTACCATAAGTCCCTTGCAATTGCCCAAGACTTACTATAGAAGTCTATCATGCCTTAGATGCCTCAACCCTTGCCATAGAAGCAAGGTTTCCATCCAAGGAACAAGGGCTAGGCGCTAATTGCTTCCTAATGAAGCAAATTGTGCCAAAAGATCCCCATTATACCCATAGGCGCTTAATTAGGTTAACTTCTCCCCATTATACCCTTATTGGCTCTTATCCCTTCATGCTAACTTGATATTGGGCCTCATTGGGTAATGAGCTAGCCCAAACTTCATTACATAGGTTGATTAAGCCATTGGATCCAATCCAATGCAACCCTGATCCAAACGTGACCAATCTTGGTCAATTTCGGGTGAACTTGTCAAAAATGAAGTTTGGCTCTAATAACTCTCTTCCATCTCATCAGGCCCATTGGCACTGATAAAATCTCCCAAAAAGATTCGATCTATCCAATAACTCGATCATAAGGCTTCCCGATCAATATGAGAACTCGAGTATCAAGGTGCGCGACCCTATAGGTTCCTCTGACGTTGGCAGTGCTGACCTAAGGTCACCACAAGTAGTGAGTGGCACATAGCAGTGTATCGCTACTACCCAAGTCATCAAAATAGATATTGACATCGACATCCCCATCATCGCAACTAGGTATAGAAACATTATAGTCCCTTTGCTAAACTAATATCCGTTTGCACAAGTGTGTCATCACTTGTTTTCACCCAATCACATGGTCATGACTAAATCAGGTTGTCACCTGGGTATGGCCACACACTTTCAGTCATAAAACCATAGAGGAGCTCCATGAATATCAAGCTTCCCTCAGGAAGGCGCAAATCCTCTATCTGTCCATTGACCTTCTCATATGAGTCGTGACATGCTCAATGACAACCGTTATTACCTCCCAACTATTGCGAGGTATTAGGTTGTATCAAAGCATGTCCCTAGCCATACAGAATGGTTAATGACCTCAAGTCAATGGATCAATGCATCTCTTGTCACTTGTGATGATAACTCATGACACCAAGTCATAGCCTCATAACAGGTCAGTCCAGTATATCCACCACTAATATCCCATATGTCTACGTTAGCACCTCGTGTCTAACCAGCCCATATACCAGTCTCTCACGTACCATGGCTGTCTCATATCCACTAAGGTACATTGATTGGGGACGATAGTTTGAGCACAAATCCAATCTGTCTCCAGGGACATTATCATGTAAGTACATGATCGCAGATATAAACAAACAATGATAATGACAATGCTAGAATGATATAAATATCAGAGTCAAGTAGTATAAATGATGGACCGATACTAGGTCTCAGGGCATACACATGATGACACCAAAATTTATAGTATATTTTGTGTCATTTCATTGGTCTTTTTGTGTCATATTTATACTACCTTACTTATTTTCATGCCTTTTTTTGTCAAATATTATAGAATCTACTTCTATTTTGGTTTTTAATGATTTTCAGGTAAAAAAGCATGATTTTAAGGAGTTTTCAAGCAAAATCAGACACATAGAAGAATTCCCATCATCAAGAAGAAGTTACATGACAAATTTCACGTGAATTAGAGCCAAAACCCAAATTATGGCAGTGCCATAATTATAATTATGGTACCGTATTTTCGAGTACTACCGTAATTTTGGAACACTGTCGTATTTTGGGTGATTTCTGTACAGATGATTTGGCAGAACTTATGGCACTTATGTAACTAAAATCACGGTGCCATATTTTGAAGTGACTTCAGACCCGAGAGATTTCTAGAAATTACGGCACGACCGTAATCATTTCCATGGTACAGCAATTCTGGTTGAATCATGTACAGAAGAACTTTAAGAAAATACGGCAGTGCCATAACAGAAACCACGACGGTAATTCTATTCCTGGCCTACGACTTGCATGGTCTAATTGAAGTCCGATTTTTGCGCGATCGATTGCGGACGATCCAGACCCTTAAATTCAAAATTGTAAGAAGAAAAAAGGGAGCCTCAAAGGAGGAGAACACGTGGAGGGTGAAAGCCCTAATTTTCATCCACTTTTGAGGGAGAATTGAGTTTTTCACCGCCACCCTATGTTTCACCGCCGGGAAGTGTAAAACGCATCTTCGACCGAGAAATTTGAGGGGAAGCTTTGCCTGTAGTAGGAGATGATACCCCAGAAGTTTCAGAGTGAAAGGAGACTAGATGGAGGAGAAATCAATAAAAGAGCGGGTCTCGACACTGTTCACTCGCAAGATTATGGCTGTAAATTCCATTACAGCCGTGGTGTAAAGTTGTTTTTCCCCTTTCTTTGATTTCTGACACTTTGAAATTATGGTTTATTGTAACTCGTTTTCCATGATAGCTTAAACCTTTTATGGGACATGGAGGAGTAATTCATCTTGATTTTATATGACTAGATAATCTTTGTTTCGTTAGTATAATTTTGTTATGATCAGTCTACTTATGTGATGATTGTCTATAATTCTCCATAGTTTTCTTATTATCATGCATGTTTTAGAGTTTTCGCAATATGGACGGAAGGTGATTTGCTTGAGAACTTGGAACCCTAAAATTGAATTTAGGAACTCACCGTAAGAAATTAGGTTAGTTCTTATTTCTTGATTTTAGAAGAATAATTGCCATGTTTGATAATTTGAATATAGGATTGAGTTATTTTGTTAAACGTAAAGATCTTGTGCGTAAGTGAGGATCGGAGCATTGGACAACCATATGTAGAACCTGTGATGGGGGTAGAGACCATGACCCAAGAAAATATAAATGGAGCTTAAGGCTACCCTAGTTTATGGGTACCCTAAGGCACCTTTGCATTGCATGCATTATGTAGCTACATTTGGTAAGTTTTATACTTTGTTTTGTATTTTTCTTTTATGAAAATTATGTTGCATCATACTAGAATTAGTGCATGTCATAATGTTGCATCCTAGTAGGAGTAGTGTAATAAGCATTTACAAGTCATGTGGACAAGCTCAAGGCTAGCTCAAAGCTCACTCAACAAATCTAGCTCTAAATATGGAAGGTCACTTCAAAGCATAGCTCAAAGTGAAGACTTGAGATGAAAGGAGTTCATCTCACCTTTCCAAATTCATATGCCTCATCAATCATGGATTATTTCAGCCACCTCAAGTAATATGCGCCCATGAAAGAAGAAAAATCAAGATCCCAATCCCTAAAATCAAGGAAGGCAATTAATGGGATTTCTGTTCACACCATGGAAGGAAACAAGCCAACCATTCTATCAATCCTCTTCAAATTCGCCCAAGACAAGCATGGAAGCCTTGCCACCTCATGAAGACACTTAAGGGAACAATTCAAAAGAAATTCGTCCAAGCACAACATTCAAGCCGATCACATATCGAGAGAAAATCATCCATGGCCAAAGAAGGAAGTATTGTCACCTTTCTTGGCGCCCAAGCAAGGAAGAGTACACCCAAAGCCACCAAGAGAATTCTATATTCGTCCAAGCCAAAGAAGGGAATGTTACAAAAAGAATTCGACCAAGCATTGACAAGCAAGTAAGCAAATTGGCGTTCACACTCAAATATGGGAAGTTTTAAAGCCAAATCACAATCAGAAGAGCCATTGCCTCGACAAAGCATTGAAGACAATAATTTCTTTCTTATTTTGATCTTTTGTAACGTTGGAAACTGTCTACAAGAGTTGTAATCGCATGTAACTTAGCAAGCCATTAAATAATCAAATGTCGAATAGTTTCCTAGGAAAGCTTGGGTGCTTGTGTCGCCCCCTTCCCTATCCGCTTCTCCTCTGAGGTGCTTGTGTCACCTATCTTGAGGTGCTTATGTCACCTATCTTGAGGTGCTTGTGTCACCTATCTCCACTTCTTCCCCAAGGGCCAAGGTTCCCTTCGCTAACCTCTTCTACAAAGATCTCTCCATCAACTTTGCGCAAGGAGCATCCTCTTTAATCTTCAAGTGACGCATACCTTCCCTACACCCTCAAGTGGCGCATCTCCACCTTCTTCAACCAACAAGTGGCGCATCACCATCTTCTCCAATCTCTTGTGGTGCAACTCCAACCTCTTCTATCTTTGTGGGGCAACCTCTTCAAAGGACACTTCTCCCAACCCCATCTTGGCGCAAGCTTTTGATAAGTGTTCCAACTCTTTGTGATTTCTTTTACTTGATTGTTAAGAACTTCTTATTGCACTTCCCTTTTGTTTTGTAGGATTGGCCGCAAGGAACAAAGATGAATTCTTTGGCGCAAGGCTATTCCCTATTTCCCTTCCCTAGATAGCTAGTCTCTTTGAATGTTAGCAAGAGAACTTGGAGGATTAGCCTCCCTCTTGACCCTTTAATTTGTTGGACATTTTAATTAAATTTATAACTCACCCACGCATGTGTGGGATGCTGTGATGATTTGTGTGCAACCTACACCTTCCATCAGAGTAGGATCGGTGAAGAACAGGGTGTCACGGTCCTTCTATTCTCTAGGATCACAAGGTGAGTTTTCTTTAGATTATTGTAGTATTTTCTTCCTTGCAAATTCATGCTTAGTAGTAGACTTGTTGAATGAATGTTTAGTGTAATTTATGCATGTTTAATCTGATCCTCATATTAGTTGCATGCATAGTCTTAGCTAAGTTAATCACATGTTTAGTGTAGTTTTGTTTTTACATGTTAGAATCCATGTTTAGGAGTTTAAGTTTATTTGCATGCATAATTTTGATTTTTTTATCATAAAATACCAAAAACATATTTTTTTGAAAGCACGTTAGTTTTAATCTTGCATATTTCATATTTCATGTCTCCACCCCACATCAACCTTTGTTGAGACTCAGATGCACGAAAGTGATCCTTGAGATTCCACTTGAGATAATCAACTTAGAATTCGGATGCACGAAAGGGATCGTTGAGTTCTTTGATTGATGATTTACTTATTTTCAGCTTGGGATAGATCTTGCGCGAAATCGAGGATCAGCCCTTGCATGATTGTCTGCACGAAAGTGAGATAATCCTTTTATGAAGTAAATTATGTCTTTATCATATTGAAATTAAACTGACGACCTTTTATTAATATCTAGTCATTTAAAATAATGTGGATGAAACCCTAGTCCCAGTTTCTCTCTGATTTCGTGTTCTTTCTATCCTTTACTTGCATTGTAATCGATTGCTTAGCTAGCAAGAATACAACTATTTGGTACATAGCGATAAGGTCTTAGTGGTTCGATATCTTTCTTTATTATTTCGAGTATCCTTGAACTTGCGGATTACAACAAGTTTTTGGCGCCGTTGCCGGGGACCTTAGTTTTGTTAATATCAAAATAGTTGTTAGTATTGCTAGACTAAGTTTTATTTATTTTTAGTTTTAACTTTGTTTTCTGTTTTTGCAGGTTTTGGATATTCATAGTTGTGACAGAACTATGACTTCTGAAATTTGTGAATTTACTTTTGTTTTATATTTTCTATTTTTTATATATTCTGCCAAAAAAAATAAAAAATAACCAAAAATTAAAAAAAAAGTTTGATTGATTCGTGTTGGATAATCTTTCTGTTCTTGATAGATTTGAAGATATGTCTTTTAATCATGACTCGTGGGCAACTAAAAGAGGTGAGGTATACAAGCCACACGGTATGTATAAAGATGATTCATTGTGCACTCATGCAGATAAATTGAAATTACACTCTTATATACATCCTTCTAGGACATCTTATTCTATTGTTAGATGTGACACTTGTGGATGTTTTGATCATTATACTTACGATTGCAAATTTTTTACTCCTCCAAATCATGTTTCTGAACCATACTTTGAGGATACAAAAAAATTCTAGGTTTAAATCTATGCTTGAAAAATTCATGACAAATCAAATGCAAATCATGACAAATCAAAATAAAGAAATTGAAGATCTTAAGAGGATAATTAGTCAGCTTGTTTTTCAAGCAGAATCTTTAATAGCTCAAAAGAAAATCTTGGAAACCCAGATAGCACAACAAGGATGTTTATTTGAGTTTGAGAATGAGGAACTTGATTTAGAAAATTCCCCCTCTGATTATAATTGTTTTGAGATTGAGCCTTATGTGAACATTAATGAATCTCACTCTGATTTTGATAATTGTAAAATTGATTCATCTGAAAATTTATTTGTGGAAAAGATTGATGAAATTGATTTTGCAAAATCCCCTTTTGAATCAAGTGAAAGTTATGAAATTGATTCTTTTGATGATATATTATTTGTGGTTAAATCTGATGAAACATATGAGGGAGCTAATTTAGAAAAATCTTACTATAATTTTGTTGATAACTTTGAAATTGATAAATTAGTTGATTGTGGGCATGAGGAACTTGAAAAGGATTTGAATTTTACAAACATTGATGATTCTCACTCTGATGTTTTGCCTATGTCTATTGTTCAATCTTCTGATTTACTTGAAATATTATGCTTTGTTGAAGAATCTAATGTGAGACAGAAAAATTATTTTCATGATCCAATATTTAAATATTTTGATAAAAGTCCTAATGCAATTGAATATATAAATTTGAAGAAAGGACTTATGATTTTACATTCTGACAAATTTAGGAAGATCATTGAATATCCTTTGAGTGCAATTGAAAATTTTGATTTTGATTTATGCATATTTGAGAAAACCACGTCAATCTTGATTTATATGAAATTTTGGTTGTTTGGATTAGTGGCTAAACTTTTTGGATAAAGAAAATGCAGAAAATTGTATGCTATTTACTATGGTACTGATCCACTTGCTTCACCATGAAATTTGATTTTTGGTCAAGCTATGGACCTAAAAATTAGCACTTCTTGGGAGGCAACCCAAGCACTTTTACTTAGCTTAGTTTCTTTTATTTTATTTTTTTAAAGTTAATTTTTTTGTTCTTTTTGCAGGGAAAATCAAACTTTGCGTAAAATAGGGTACTGCCGTAATCCTTTTCACAGTGCCGTAATTTTAGCTGATTTTTGACCCGATAGTTTTGCATCTTTTACGGCACTACCGTAATAGTTTTTACGGTACCATATTTTCAGTCCTTTTTCGACTTCACGTGCCATATTTTTGAGTGATTTTTGATCCAAAATTTTGTGTCTTTTACGGCATTACCGTAATCATTTTTACGGTACTGTAATTTCATGACATTTTTGACCCAAAAATTTTGCATACATTACGGCACTGCCATAAGTAATATTATGCTCGTAATTTCGAATCTACATTCTGCTTATCTGATTAGGTGTTTTCTCGCTGTGATTTTAAAAAACTAGGCTAGAAAAATTTTTGGTCTTTGGCACAAACAAGAAGTACTCATCTTTTACAATTATTTGGATATTTTTATTGAATTTTAAAGTCCATGAATCATTCTAAAACACATAGCATCTTTTGGTAATTAATTAACTTCTGTGCAGTTTTTTTTCATCTAGTAATCTGATTAGCCTTCTTTCTGTCAATACCCTAAATTCCTGACAGATTTTGATCCTTTGATTTTTATACACCCGGAAAGAACAAGTTTTATTCTACCTTTTGGCTTTGTCTATTTTCTTTATGGATCATTAAATCTTATTCTTGGGTATAGCCACTTTTCATAACTAAATCAGTAGGCTGCTTTGCTATCCTTGGACACCTGCAGCTTCTTCTCCAGATTCGCAGCGCCTCTGATTTCCAGCCGCCACCACTGCATCTGCCTCTAACACCACTGTTTCCAGCCATCGACATTGGATTCTACCACCAGTAGACTCTTACTTCTTTTACTGCCTCTATTTCCATTGATTTTATTTATTTTTGCAGTAGGATCATCATTAGTGATTGATATTTTTTGCAGTGCTATCGCTTGCACCAGCCAACGACTTTGCCACTACGACTGTAGGCTCCAGCAGGCCACTGAAGACTACTCATCATCACTCTACTGTCGGCACCATCCTCTTCATTGCTAGCAGCTTTTCAGCTAGCATCTGTTCCACCTTTGCTTCTCACCTAAATCAGCTCTTTCCACTGGCACCTTCTTTGGACCACTAATGACATCTCTGATTTTCCATTGAGATAAATATTTTCTATCATTTTTTTAAGTAAGATCTATTTTTGGACTGAGCCTTATGTAGGAAAAATTTTCAAAAGGCGCATCTTTGGACCTAGCAACACTTGCCCCGACACTACACCTCGGACAATGATTGAGCTTGCTATATAATTTTGTGAGTATTGTTTGCACTTTCTAGTGATCTTATTCGGTATGATTGTATGGTGTTGGTATTTGATTTGTTTTGCTATTTGCTATAATTGTATCACTTACTGAGATTTCTATTCGATGTCATTGCTTGAATCTATCATTTTACACATTTGATGACATGAGTTTCATGCTTCACATCTTTTGCATTGATTTTGACATTTTTGATGTTTAAAAATTTTTATGACTTAAATCTATGTGATGAGAAGTGTGTGAATTTTTCTATGTTTATGCATGTCAATACCTGTGAATGGAGATACACCTATTATGTTGAATTTATTTATTCAATATATATCTACTTGTTGAAATTCTTCATTGCTTGATGCATAGGGTTTTGGGTAGGTGTATTGTTTGATGAATGCATTCTAAGAGTGAAACATCTTTCTTGAATAAAATTAGCATATGAGTGTAATTTTTGAATTGATGTCAATTGATTAACCTAGTTGATGTTTAGTTTATCTTACTATTTGTTGGGAAGGAAGAGTCCAAGATCCAAAAATAGAGAGAGACTCCCCTACTTGGCACTGTGTAAAATTGACAGTGGTACCGAAGATATGGGTTGAAGTATGTAAAAATGAGAAAAGAGAGAATAAAGAAAAATAACTCCCCTACTTGTAACTGTGTAAAATTGACAGTGGTACCGAAGATATGGGTTGAAGTTCAAATAAAAAGTGTGTATCTATATGGGTACATACCATCAAAAACACAATAAAAGAAAATTTAAAAAAGAAAGATTTTGAGCGGAACAAGATTTGGATATCTTATTCCTGTAAACAGAGGTATGATAGATTTAAACTGAAACTTGGGTGAATTCATGAGACCGAAATTCTATTTATTGTGCGAGTTCCAAAATTTTATTTGATCAAAGTTGTGAATCTTAAAGATTAATTTTAGAGCACGATGTATTTATCTAAATTTTTGTGCAAAAAGTTGGAAGAATATTCCATGAGTGATTATATTTTAGAAATTTATTTTTCATAAGAGTGTATATTTTCCATAGCATTGTTCTTTATTCTATTTATTTGCTTGAGCACAAGCATAGTTTGAGCCTTATGTATTTGATAACACCAAAATTTATAGTATATTTTGTGTCATTTCATTGGTCTTTTTGTGTCATATTTATACTAGGCTTATTTTCATGCCTTTTTTTATCAAATATTAAGAATCTACTTCTATTTTGGGTTTTGATGATTTTCAAGTAAAAGACACGATTTTAAGGCATTTTCAAGCAAAATTAGATATATAGAAGAATTCTCATCATCAAGAAGAAGTTACATGATAAATTTCACGCGAATCGGAGCCAAAACCCAAATTACGGTAGTGCCGTAATTATAATTACAGTACCGTATTTTCGAGTACTACCATAATTTTGGAACATTGTCGTATTTTGGGTGATTTCCGTACAGAAGATTTGGGAGAAATTACGGCACTGCCGTAACCAAAATCACGGCGCCGTATTTTGAAGCGACTTCAGACCCGAGAGATTTTCAGAAATTATGGCACGATCATAATCATTTCCACAGTACCGTAATTCTGGTCGAATCTTGTACAAAAGAACTTAAAGAAAATACGGCAGTGTCGTAACAGAAACCAGGGCCATAATTCTATTCTTGGCTCGCGACTTCCATGGTCAAATTGAAGTCCAATTTTTGCATGATAGATTGCGGACGATCCAGGCCCTTAAATTCAAAATTGTAAGAAGGAAAAAGGAGCCTCAAAGGAGGAGAACACGCGGAGGGCGAAAGCTCTAATTTTCATCCACTGTCGAGTGAGAAATTGAGTTTTTCACCGCCAGCCTAGGTTTCGCCGCCGGGAAACGTACAATGCATCTTCGGCCGTGAAATTTGAGGGAAGCTTCACCTGGAGTAGGAGACGATACCCCCACAGTTTCAGAGTGAAAGGAGACCAGACGGAGGAGAAATCAACAAAAGAGCGGGCGCTGACACTGTTGACTCGCAAGATTACGGCTGTAATTTCCATTACAGCCGTGGTGTAAAGTTGTTTTTCCCTTTTCTTTGATTTCTAACACTTTGAAATTATGGTTTATTGTAACTCTTTCTCCATGCTAGCTTAAACCTTTTATGGGACATGGGGGAGTAATTCATCTTGATTTTATATGACTAGATAATTGTTATTTCGTTAGTATAATTTTGTTATAATGATTCTACTTATGTGTTGATTGCCTATAATTCTTCATAGTTTTCTTATTATCATGCATGTTTTAGAGTTTTCGCAACATGGACTGAAAAGTTATCTGCTTGAGAACTTGAAACCCTAAAATTGAATTTAGGAACTCACCGTAAGAAATTAGGTTAGTTCTTATTTCTTGATTTTTGAAGAATAATTGCCATGTTTGATAATTTGAATCTAGGATTGAGTTATTTTGTTAAACATAAAGATCTTGTACGAAAGTAAGGATCGGAGCGTTGGAGAACCATAAGTAGAACTTGTGTTGAGACTCAGATGCACAAAAGTGATCCTTGAGATTCCACTTTAGATAATCAACTTAGAATTCGGATGCACGAAAGTGATCCTTGAGTTCTTTGATTGATGATTTACTTATTTTCAGCATGGGATAGATCTTGCGCGAAAGCGAGGATCGGTCCTTACATGATTGTCTGCACGAAAGTGAGATAATCATTTTATGAAGTAAATTATATCTTTATCATATTGAAATTAAACTGATGACCTTTTATTCATATCAAGTTATTGAAATTAAGGAGGATGAAACCCTAGTCCCTGTTTTTCTCTGATTTCGTGTTCTTTCTATCATTTACTTGCATTATAATCTATTGCTTAGCTAGTAAGAATACAACTATTTGATACTCAACAATAAGGTCTCTGTGGTTCGATATCTTTTTTTATTACTTCGAGTATCTGTGCACTTGCGGATTACAACAACACACCAACAATCTCCCACTAAGACCTAGAGGTTGAGGAATCTCAACCCCATATCCCTGGTGTGACCATCATGCTTCTGCTGCGCCAAAGCCTTGGTCAGTAGGTCTGCTAGATTGTTCTCTATGTCAACTCTACTAATCTTGACATCACTTCGATCAATGATCTCTCTGATCAGGTGAAATTTTCTGAGTATGTGTTTGGACATTTGATGAAACATTGGTTCCTTAGCTTGTGCAATTGCCCAATTGTTGTCACAATAGAGCTAAATGGGATCCACTGCACTTGGAACCACCTGAAGTTCAGAAATGAACTTCCTCATCCAAACGGCTTCTTTGGTTGCCTTAGAAGCGGCCACATACTCAGCCTCGGTTGTAGAATCAGCTATGGTGGATTGCTTGAAGCTCTTCCAGCATACAGCGCCTCCATTCATCATGAACACATAGCCGGCCTGCGATCTAAAGTCGTCAGGGTTAGACTAGAACGACGCATTAATGTAGCCTTGAACACTGAGCTCTTCCTGTCCCCCGTAGACCAAGAACAGATCCTTAGTTCTTCTCAGATACTTAAAGATGTTCTTTACAACCACCTAGTGCTGCAGACCTGGATTGGATTGGTATCCGCTGGTTGTGCTCACTGCATAAGCCGCATCTAGTCTAGTACACAATATTGCAACATGATCGATCCCACTGCCGAAGCATAGGGCACTCGACTCATGTCATCCCTCTCAGCCTATGTGGCGGGACACTAGCTATTTGAGAAAGTTAGGCCATGTCTCATTGGAAGGTATCCCTTCTTGGAATGCTCCAAGTTGAACCTCTCTAGGACCTTATCAATGTAGGTACTCTGACTAAGGGCCAAGAGACTCTTGGATCTATCCCGGTAGATCCTCACGCCTAGGATATAGGTAGTCTCCCCTAAGTCCATCTCGAAACACTTCCCTAACCATGCCTTCACAGACTGAAGACTAGGGATGTCGTTTCCAATGAGCAGTATGTCATCGACATATAAGACTAGAAAAGTCACCAAACTCCCACTGAATTTTCTATATACACAAGCATCATCTTCACTTTTGATAAAGCCTTAATCTCTCATTGCTTCATCAAACAGAACATTCCAATTTCGAGATGCATGCTTTAATCCATAAATGGATTTCTTTAGCCTACAGACTTTATTGGCATCTGCAGGATGGATGAAACCATCAGGTTGTGTCATATACACATCCTCTGTCAGCCTCCTATTAAGGAACATTGTCTTAACATTCATTTGCCATATTTTATAGTCATGATATGCAGCTATAGCAAGCAGAATCTGAATGGATTTGATCATGGCAATTGGCGAGAAGGTTTCATCATAGTCCACCCCATGGACTTGTTTGAATCCTTTAGCTACTAGTCTACCCTTATAGGTAACTATGTTGCCATCCATGTCAGTCTTCCTTTTGAAGACCCATTTGCACCCTATGGGTTTTACCCCATCAGGCAGCTCAACCAAATCCCAGACTTGGTTAGCTGACATGGAATCCATCTCGGATCGCATGGCCTCAAGCCATCTCTCGGAGTCCGATCCACTAACCGCCTCATCATAAGTTCTGGGCTAATCCTCAATGATGAAGATCCCGTCGTGTTGGGTCGGTAGCGACCCATACCTCTCAGGTGCATGACAATTCCTCCCAGACTTATGTGGGACCTGTGTCTAAGCCTCAGGCTATCTAGCAACCGGTGTAGGTGGGCTCAGGTTCCATCTCTGTGTCTTGTGGTTGTACTTGGACCACGTCCAAGTCAAACTTCCTCCCACTGACTTCTCTCATGAGAAATTCTTTCTTTGGAAAGATAGCACCCCGAGAAACAAAAACATTATTCTCAGTGGGAATATAGAAGTAGTATCCTTTAGTTTTCTTAGGATACCCCACAAACACACATTTATCAGATCTAGGTTTTAGCTTGCTAGAATCCTAACGTTTGGCATAAGCCTCACATCTCTAGATCCTGATAAACGAGAGGTTAGGGCGTCTTCCACTCTATACCTCGTATGGTATCTTGGAGACACTCTTAGATGGAATGTTATTCAGTATAAGAGATGTTGTCTCAAGTGCAAAACCCCAGAATGAGGGTAGTAGAGTTGCATGACTCATCATCGATCGAACCATGTCCAACAAGGTTCGATTTCTTGTCTCAGACACACCATTCCATTGAGGTGTTCCAGGAGGAGTGAGTTGGGATAGAATCTCACACTCTCTCAGATAGTCAAAGAACTCACCACTTAGGTACTCTCCACCACGATTTGATCGAAGAGTTTTAATGGATCTTCCAAGCTGGTTTTCTACTTCATTTTTGAACTCCTTGAATTTCTCAAAGGATTTAGACTTATGTCTCATCAGATAGACATAACCATATCTACTAAGTCATTAGTAAATGTGATGAAGTAGTTGTACCCTCCGTTGTCTTATTTACTAAATGGCCCACATAGATCACTATGTATAAGATCCAATAAACCTCCTGCCCTCTCACCGATCTTGGTGAATGGCGCCTTTGTCATCTTCCCTAATAAACAAGGCTCACAAGTATCAAATTTCTCCAAGGAACTTGAATCTAACAACCCATTTGCAACGAGTTGTTGGATGTGATTCTTGTTTATATGGGCTAATTGACAATGCCATAGGAAAGCATCAACTGAACCACTCAGTTTGATCCTTTTGTTATTTATGTTACAAATAGAACTATCCCTGTCTAAGACATATAATCCATTGCACAAAGTACCATTCTCATAAAACATGTTTTGCAAATGAGAATGAACAATAGTTCTCTTTTATTTCAAACTTAAATCTTTTCTTTGTCAAGCAAGGAATGGATACAACGTTTTTAGTAAGTGAAGGTACATAATAGCAATGATCTACTTCTAGTTGAAGTCCAGAAGGCAGGTATAGAGTCAAAACTCCTACAGCAATAGCAGCAATTTGTTCCCCGTTTCCAACCCGTAGGTCAATCTCTCCAGGTCGCACCGATCTACTTTTCTTGAGCCGCTGCATATTTGTTCAAATATGAGCTCCACATGTGGTATCCATTACCCATGACATAGAAGTAGAAAGGTTGACTTCAGTAACTTTAATACCTAAGCATTAAGACGAAGCCCTACCTCTCTTCTTCTCATTCTGAAGTTGCACTATGTCTTTTATCATGTGAGGTGGTCCTCCACATGAGTAGCACTTGTTATTCCTGACGCTTTCCATCTTTATCTTCAATGTCTTAGTTAAGCCTTTCAGCTCAACATATTGAATGTCTACTTTAGGAGGTTTGAGCTTAACCAATTCATCAAAGAGCTACGTTAGATTAAAAATAATCTCAGAGGCACTCTTAGATTCATATTGCCCTCTTAATTCAGGTGACATGTTGGTTAGCATCAAATTAGCAACCTCCAAAGTATCAGCCTGATGCTTATCATAAGCATCCTTCTCAGCCGCTGGCTCGAGTATGGAAGTGGGGCTTGGGAATAGGCTGCTCAAGGACATAAAGCCTCCTCTCGAGCTTGAGCACATTCCTCAAGTTCACATACCAATCCAGTAAGTTGGATCCAACCAACTTATCCCTTTCTAGGGTAGATCGCAATGACCATCTGCCATTGTTCACAGCCATTGTTCTACAACAACCAAGAAACAATAGATTAGTACTACTTCAAATCATTTAAACTAAACTTTTTTAAAATGATTATGGCTCCCACTATTTTAATTGAATTGATAACCCATAAAGTCAATCGGGAAATTTGGGATTTCTTAGTGATATGGGATCTTTATTCCACGTAGGGCTTCGCATCCCATGAGGGTGGGATGAGATGCACAAAGTGACCCATTGATGAAGAATCGACTTTGGCCCTAGATCTCCTTAGGTATGTATCTCGTTTTATGTAAAAGTAGATGCATATCACAATTAGAAAATGTTGTCCTAGCATGCAGTTTCTTGTAATGAGGATGGTTTGAATGGAGGGCACCTAAGGCCCCCTTCCTTTGTGGCCCCCTTGAAGGAAGGGGGCCAGACCCCTTTTAAAATCTTGTGTCAAAGCTTTTGATTCTAAGTCTTGCGCTAATCCTGAGATTTCCGGCCAATTGATCCCAAGATTCCTCCAAGGAGTAGTTGGAGTGCTTGAGAGAACTAAGATGGGGAGAAGAGAAGAGAATAGAGAAGAGAAGGATAAGGAGAGGAGCAAGCTCAACTCTCAGTACACAAGAGGAGCAAACTCCACTCTCGGCATAAACGAACACAACTAACACAATTTCAAGTTTTCTCAAATGATTTTCGACTCCCTCCCAAGTGTAAATTACAAGGGCTTTAAACCCCTTTCTCCCTCAATGTTAACTTGAATTGAAATTACAAAATGGCCCAAATGTGTATCTTCTGTTAATGGCTGGATTTGGAGATGATTTGAATAAGTGGTGTGGATGGATCCTATTCATGAGTACTCTTGCTTGCATTGGCTGTCTATTGGATATGCGTGCAAATCTCTTGATGTTTAAAGCGGCTGGTGGCGCATGCCTTTGTATTGGCTAGATGAGAGGTGCCCTAATGCTGATTGGTGGAACTTGAGGTGGCTTGTGATGTTGAATGGTGGCAGCTTATAGTAGAGTTGTTGGAACCATTTGGAACATTGCATGTTGATGTTGACTTCCTTTATTGTTGACCATAGTTTGCTGAACTATCCTTTGTTGGTGGTAATTTGCAGGTGGCATGTTGACTAGTCTTCGCCTTTAACTTGACTTTGCTATGCATTGGCTGAAGATTGACTTGATGTTGACTTCTTCAATATTGAGGGTTGATGTGTAGTTGAGGGTTTAGAGGTGCCTTGTAAGTGCATTACAGGTGCAAATACCCTAGGCTAAGAACAACCTACTACATTTATTACAAAATAAAAATAAAGACTTAGGAAAATAAATCCTAGGATAGTCTTACCTACAACAAAAACAACAATAACAAGTACTGAAAACAAGATAATGTTGCAACATACAAGAGTTAAATAAGTCCCAAAATATCAAAATGCAACAAGTTTCCAAAATGATGTCAATCACAATTAAGTCCTTGAAGATGCCCTGCATTAGCTATCTCCGGGGGTGAAGAATTCTCCTCTGGAGAATTAAAATTGAAAGCATGTTGAGGTTCCGGTGGTAAGCCATGGGTGTGAAGTGTTAGGGAATGCCGGGTGTAATTTAAAATTTTTGCAGTCCCAGGACGCAGCGGAAGAAGCATTACACCCGAAACACATTCCGGTCCCAAGGATCCATGCGAGAGAAAGAACACAAGGATGTGTTAGGGTTAGTACCTTTATTGCTTGTTAGGATGAAGGTGCCAAGTTGAAGACGCTCAAGTGCTCGTCCTCTACAAGTATCCACGCGTCGACTCCTTGATCGTTGCTCCCTTCCACGCTTGGTGCTAGCCTCGGGAAGAGAATGAAGCCTTGTTATTTTTCTTCAAATCTTGCGCCACCTCCAAGGTAGAAGCGCCAAGAAGAGATGAGGAGGAAGATGATGCGCCAAGTACTTCCTTATTCTTCTTTGCTTGCGCCACCTCCAAGG
>JANTFE010000321.1:46670-66502 GCA_027562315.1 Costus pulverulentus | reverse complement strand
GACATGCTTGTCCAACGAGAACATCCGGTGGCAAAGGAAACATGTATGCCAAGTGAATTGGATTCACACTTGTGTTGTGGTTTGGGAGTAGTCTTGGAAGACTCTTTCTTCATATCGGGAGACAGTGATGTGTTGCTAGATACCCCTCTCTGATCGTGATAACGTAAGTTATCGTTACCGATAATGAAGGAAACCCTAAGGGTCGCACAATTTGATGATATGGCTTATTCATGTCAGATCGTGTGGACTAAGATTATTCTAGTCCAGTTTAAAGGAATTTAGCTCTGATTAAAAGTGAGATCTAGTCTAAATCATGTTTGATTGATTGGGACATATGATCGGTAAGCTTTGATCGGAGGATTGAAGCTTGATCATAAAGATCAGGGGTTCAATGTTATGTGTGGTTAGATCTTGAGCCATTTGGTTCAAAGAGATTATAACTAGGGTTGGTTTGATTTGGTGCTTGAACCAAATTAGCATTGAACCGGTTCACTTAGAGTGAACGCATGGTTCAATGGTTCAATAACAAGGGGAGTTTCGGTTGGAGTGATTAAGAGGAGTTAAAGAGGGAGTTACATGGGAGTTACATTCTTACCATAATTGGTAGCCGAATGTTTCCTTGTATGCTCTCTACGGTTTCGCCTCTATCTCATCTCTTCCTTCCCTCCTCTCGTTAGCCTTGTGTGGAACATCTTCACGCAAAGAAAACCAACCAAGGAGTGCATCATCCTCTAAGGGAGACGATCAAGACTCCTTGGCATTTTTGCTAGCACAAAAAACACAAGGAAGTAAGTCGACATCATCTTGTGTGTGACTTCTTTGGAGAAGAGGCGCTTGCCCCTTTCATCTTCCAAGCCGCCTCTCACAACATGGCATTGGTAAGGTTTCGCTTGCCCCTTTGCAAAACTAGTTTTATAAGGTTGATCATATGTTCAATATGCGATTCTTCGATAACCTTGCTTTTGTTTTCGCTGCAACAATGATCTTAAATGATGCTTATGCGCAAGGTTTACCCCTTACATTCACAACTTAATCGAATAAAACTTCGCAACTCGCATAAAAAGTATAATTTCAATCTCATGAATTCGTCCAATTTTCAGTTCAAATCCATCATGCTTTTGTTTACAGAAATAGAATATCCAGTCTTTTTCCACTCAAATTTTTTTTTCTTCATTTTTTTTTATTCTTTTTGTGTTTTTTATGGTTATGTACCCACATAGATACACACTTTTTTATTTTAGGACATCAACTGTCGTCTTAGGTACCACTGTCAATTTTACACATTGCCAAGTAGAGAAGTCATTTTATTTTTCTTTCTCTCTAATTTTGTTCTTTTCAGACTTCAACCCATGTCCTTTGGTACCACTGTCAATTTTACACAGTGCCAAGTAAGGGAGGCTCGCACTATTTTTGGATCTTGGATTCTTTCTTCCCAACAAATAGCAAATAGACTAAACATCAATTAGATTAATCAATTGACATCCATTCATAAATCATACTCATGATGATTTTATTCAAAAAATAGTTTCTCTTTAAAATTAAATTCTTCAAACAACATATCCACCTAAAATCTCATTCATGAATCAAAGAAAAATTTCAAAAGTAGATATATATTAGAGAAATAAATTCGACATGATAGATCTAGTCCTAATCACAAGCATGAGTTCATTCACCATCAATTGAATCAAACAAGTCATCAACAATAAATTCCTTAAAAATATAGACTAGGCCATAAATCAATCATATCAACACAAAAAATATATTCATCAGTTATGAAAGTAACACAATGTTATATCAACAAGCATGCACCTCTATAGGGTGCTCAGAATGTCAAAATATCATCATATAACTATATCGAAATAACTATCAATATCAAATTGTGATAATACAACCCCATCGAAGATAAAAAATCAATACATCATCATCATACAATCATATCGAAAATAAGAGTATAGGGATGTAAAATAGAGTAGCAATGGCGGACACAACCAAGTATGTAGAGTTATCCCTCTTGTAAACAAATGAAATATCAGTGATATAAAGAAAATAGAATGTAAAGAAATGAGGAAAAGGGATACTCACAAAACTCTACTCATCATCTGATCCCATCTCCTCGGTGTCCTGTGCTACTACATCCATAGGATCAACATGTGGCTCTCCCTAGTAGCCTCCATATCTCCACCTCTCCTAGGATCCTGGAAGTCAAAACGCTCATACACAAAATTTCCCATCTCCTCCATATAGGTGCTCAAATCCTCCACATCCTGGTGGATATGGCGAATAGTGTCCTGCATCTGCCCCCATGGAATCCATCATCCTCTCCATACGATGCCCCTGATGATATATCTCAGCGGAGAGCACTTGAAATCCAAGGTCAAAGGCACTAGACCATCCTCCAGCAGGTCTGTGGGAAGAACCAGCAGGTGTGTGTGTGGGATCAGAAGGCCGGTGAGATGGTGACTCCATACCATAAGGATCATCCCTTCCACCTCAAGTGGGTGGTGGTGGAACTACACTGAACGGTGTTGTAAAGGCTGCCTCAGTGACGCTCAGTGAAAGCTTCCAATTTGCCCATTCTTTTACGGTGGTCTTCTCTACATGGGGTAATGGTAGAGTAAGGACATTTGGTCCAAGGACCAAACAAAAGACATCCCCTTCTCTAACTATCATTTTCATTGTTATGCAAGACTCAAGATCAAGTTTTGTATTCCCCCTCGCCACTTCTATTCCATATGGTTCCGCATTCAGATGTAGGGCTATAGGTGTAATTAGCCCTCCTATCACAATGGCGCCTCTCTTTGCCCTAGCCACTTTATCCATGTGTTTCATCAAAAAGAATGCAACATTCACTACTAATCCATGAAGCATCCCCCAAAGAAAATAAAGCTCATTCTATCTCACCATCCCATCATTGTCCCCTCTGCCAAAGACAGTGTGGGCAAGAACTCTATGCACATACTTGATACAGGGATTCGTGATCTTTGAAGCTCTAGCAAAAATAGCAGAAAAGTGAGACTCACGGGTAATTTGGTTCTAGAACACATTCTCAATGAAACCAATTGGTATTTCAGTAAACCCTCCAGAACCCAAGTGAAAGATGGATCTCACTTCTTTCAAAGTCAATTTTCTCTCAACATTAGCCATCCTGAATGTGATATTTCCTTTAACTGGTCCATCAGAAAAAGTCTTAGATCCACATTCAGGCTACTGAAAAACTCAAAAGCTAGTGGCAAATAAGTGTATGGTGTTATCTCAAAAAATCTCCTGGCCCTGATCTGCTCAAACATCCACATCACATCATCGTATAATCAATGTGCCTCTCAAGTCCTTCTATCAGCATATTTTGTATTGATAACTCTTCTTTCCACCAATTGATTGCATCTTGACTCTTGAATTTCATCCCTAAAAACAATGCCATAGGGATTTGGTGGTGTAGAAGATGTGGCTGGTCCTTTTCCTCTCTTCTTTGAAACTACTTGTTTAAGCTTGAGTGCCATGAGTGAACTAAACTGCAACTTGAGATTGACAATGCAATATAGCAAAGTATAGCAAACATTGAACTGATATAATACTTCCAATCATGAACATGAATAATCATTAAGCATTATAGAAGCAAAAATCAACTAAATCTGAGCCTAAAAATCATGATTTCAACTAGAGATGAAAAGGGGCGAAATATGAACAGTGACATTTCAGTAAATCTATCTTGTTGAACTCAAACTACTCACAGAAATTGGTCAAAAACTACTGAAACGAACCAGAACTGGTCGCCTATCATCTAAGAATCAAATGGAAGCAAGAATCTCTGAAAACGACCAATAATCGAAGACAAACGATGAAAGGGGCAATATATGTGTGAAAACTAGCCAAAGTCAAGAAATCGGGTGAATGAGTACCAGATCGACGGTGATAACTGGAAAGGAAGAGTCGCCGACGTGTCTTGAAGGTAGGAGATGGTCTGGAAATGAAAGTCGACGTTCGAACGAGTGAGAAAACTCAAAACACGGCCTAGAAAACCCTAAAAAATGGCACAAGAATCGCGTGTAAAAATAGAATTATGGCCGTAAAATGCATTACGGCAGTGCCATAATCTAGTGAAATTGAAAAACATGGGCCGTAAAATAAATACGGTTGTACCATAATTTCGTCCCAACTTTCGGGTCAAAAATCGTCCCAGATTACGGTACTGTGAAAAAGCTTACGGTACAGCCATAATATTCAGAAAACTTTTGGGTCAAAAACAGAAGAAATTAACGGTATCACAAAAATGGTTATGGTAGTGCCGTAATTTGCGCAAAACTCTCGGGTGAGAAAACGTTCAAAATTACGGTGCCGTGAAAATGATTACGGTGGTGCCGTAGAATCAGTCAAAAATTTATTTTTTTTTAAGTAAATAAAAAATTCAGCAAAAAAAAATAGGGCCCATAAAAATCCTTATGGCAATGCCGTAAAAGCAATGAAACTCTCGGGTCAATTTTGTACAAAAAATACGGTACCGTGAAAATACTTATGATAGTGCCATAATCTTGTCAAAACTTTGTGGTCGAACTTGACAGGAATTACGGTACCGTAATGTAAATTATGGTAGTGTCGTAATTTTCGCCAAAACTTGCTTACCTACAAAAATAAAAGAAAAATTAGTTCTAAAAGCAAAAATAAAATAAAAGATAGCAAACTAAAGTTAGAAAGCTTGGGTTGCCTCCCAAGAAGCGCTAATTTAAAGGTCTTGACCCTTTTACACTTAGATTTGATCTTGAATTCCTCAAATTTCACTTTGATTTTCTTTTGATTTGAGTATCTCTTTCAATCACATGAGGCTCAGCCTTGAAACAGTGTCCAAATTTACTTAAGATATTCTTTCCTTTATCAATCAATCTAGAGCCTCTTCTTCTTTTTCTCTTTTTCTTCTTCTTCTCATAATTTTGATGTTCTTTCTCCTGTAATCCTCTATTAATATCCTCAAAAAAATTGTTAGTTTCACTATTAGAGGATTCATCAAATAAGTTACAAACATCATAAACAACATCATCGACTATGTCAATACTACAACACGATCCAGAATATGAAAGTTTATTCAAAGAATCAATGAGATCAAACTCAGTTACTTTTTCACAAATATCAAAAGTGATTTTTCCTTTTTTACACATCTATGTGTGCTCCAGCAATAGCCAAAAAGGGTCTACCAAGAATTATTGGATTTTTATGATTTTCATCCATGTCAAGTACTATAAAATCAGCGGGTATGAAAAACTCACCTACCTTGATTGGCACATTATCTAAAATACCTATGGGATACTTTACCGAGCTATCAGCGAGCTGTAAAGATATGGATGTGGGTTTTAGCTCTCCAATGTCCAGCTTCCTGTAAATAGATAAAGGCATTAGGCTTACACTGGCTCCTAAATCACATAAGGATCGGACAAAAGCCATGCTTCCAATAGAACAGGGTATAGAGAAACTACCTGGATCCTTCAGTTTTGGTAGCAATTTATTTTAAATAACAGCACTACAATCCTCAGTTAATGCCACAGTACAAGTACCATAGTCCTCTATTTTTCTTTTGTTGGATAAGATTTCTTTCAAAATTTTTGCATATGATGGCATTTGTGATATAGCTTCAATAAAAAGAATATTAATGTAGAGCTTTTTTAACACTTCAAGAAATTTACCAAATTGTTTATCAAGTTTTGTTTGCACTAACCTTTGTGGAAAGGGTATAGGGTGGCCTATAGGGTGGAGGTAAATTAGGTTTAGAATCATCTTTCTCACATGGCACATCCCCTTTTGGTTCATCACCCTTTTGAGGTGGCAAACTAGCTTGGGTTTGTTCATGCTTAGAATATTTTTCTAACTCTAATTCATCATCATGATCATCATTAGGCTCTTCTTCATTGTCAACAACTTTTCCTTTGGGTTCCTCTAATTGTTTCCCACTTCTAGTGATAATAGCATTACAGTGCTCCCTAGGGTTTAACTCAGGTTTAGCAGGTAATTTTCCAGGGGGTAAGAACTACTAGGATGTTGTGCTATTTGATTTTCCAAGATTTTGTTGTGGGTAATTTTCCAGGGGGTAAGAACTACTGGTTTAGTAGTTAATTTCCAGGGGGTAAGAACTACTGGCTTGTTGTGCTATTTGATTTTCCAAGATTTTGTTGTAGGCTACTAATGATCCTACTTGAGATGCAAGTTGACTAACTATTCCCTTAAGATCTTCAATTTCCCTGTGTTGGTTTTGCATGAACTGATTTTGATTAGTCATAATTTTTTCTAACATGGACTCGATGTTGGAATTCTGGTTTGAGTTTTGATTTTGATTTGGCTTTTTTTGGTATCCTCTATTTTCATCTTGTCCCCTACATTGTTGTTGTTTTTCCAAGATAGGCTGGGGTGATTCCTCCATCCAGGGTTGTAGGTTCCAGAATAGGGATCATTGTTTCTACCTTGATTGCAATTCCCCAATGCATTAACATGTTCATTACCCTGATTAGCAATGACTTTACAATCTTTAGAGACATGATCATTGTTACCACATATATCACAAACAACAGATGAAGAAATAACAGTAGTTTGCATTTTTAAAGGAATCAAATCGGTTGTATAAAGAGTCTAACTTCTCTGCCAAGGTGCGCCAACCATCACTTTCATTCTTACCTTGGGAAGGTTTGTAAAGCACTCCTTTCTCTGAAGTCCACTGGTTATGGTTTAGAGCCATCTCCCCCAGCAATTTGAAAGGATCATCAATGGTTTTGCTCATCAAATCTCCTCCTACAGCAGCATCAACAGTTAGTCTGGTATTATAAAGAAAACCATTATAAAAGGTATGAATTAAAACCCAATTTTCAATGCCGTGGTGAGGACACTTCCGTTGTAAATCATTGAATCTCTCCCATGCCTCATTGAAAGATTCACCATCTCTCTATGCAAAGCTCAAAATCTGGTTTCTCATTTGGATGGTCTTGCTTGGTGGAAAATATTTCATCAAGAAGACATTGGACAGTTGCTCCCATGTGGTGAAGGTACCGGTAGGTTGTGCATGAAGCCAAGATCGTGCTCGGTCCCTAAGAGAAAAAGGAAATAATCTCAATTTTAGTTCATCGTTAGAAACTCCATTAATCTTAATTGTATCACGAAGTTCAAGAAATAAAGAAAGGTGTTGGTTAGGATCTTCAAGAGGAGATCCTCCAAACTGGTTCTGTTGAATCATAGATAGAAAAGTAGGCTTGATTTCGAAGTTGTTAGCCTCTATGACTGGTCTAGCAATACTAGAGTGAATCTCTCGTGGATTAGGGGCTGCATAGTCCCTAAGTGATCTTTGTTCTACCATTACCACTTCTTCCTCTACTTGTTGTCGACCTTCTTCAAATCTCAACTTCCTGCATAGTCTAAGAGTTTTGTTTATCTCAGGATCAAAAGGTACAAGAGGTCCTGATCTAAGATTCCTGCGTATGCAAAGCAAATAGATCAAATGATTTCGAGAGAAAAAAAATAAACCGAAAATAAAACCTAGTCTAACAATACTTTCAATATCTTCAATATTGACAAAACCAAGGTCCCCGGCAACGGCGCCAAAAACATGTTGTCCCCAACAAGTAGCTAGACAAAAACTTATCTCTGGCGTTGCCTCCAAAAACTTGTTATGTCCAAAAACTTGTTGTGTCCGCAAGTGCACGGATACTCGAAGTAATAAAAAATATCGATCCCACAGAGACCTCGTTGTCAAGTACCGAATAATTGAGTTCTTACTATCTAGGCAATCAAAACTATGCAAGTGAAAAGCTAACGAAAATATCAAAGAGAGACATTAGGACTAGGGTTTCATTCACTTTGATTTCTATCACTAGATATGAATAGAAATTCGTTAGATTATAAAGACATAATTTACTTCATAAAAGGATTATCTCACTTTCGTGCAGACAATCATGCAGGGACCGATCCTCGCTTTCACGCAAGATCTATCCCAAGTTGTAAGTAAGTAAACCATCCATAAAAAAACTCAAGGATCACTTTCGTGCATCCGAATTCTAAGTGGATCATCTCGAGTGGAATCTCAAGGATCACTTTCGTGCATCCGAGTCTCAATACAAGTTTTACTTGTGGTTCTCCAACGTTCCGATCCTTGCTTTCGCACAATATCTTCATATTTGACAAATTGACTCAATCCTATATTCATATTATTAAACATGGCAATTATTCTTCTAAAATCAAGAAACAAGAACAAACCTAATTTCTTACAGTAAGTTCCTATCATGCAATTCTAGGGTTCCAAGTTCTCAAGCAAGTCACCTTTCGGTCCTTATTGCAAAAACTCTAAAACATGATTAAAAACATGAATCTATGGAGAATCAAAGAACAATTATAACAAAAGTATAATTATCATGCTAAAATTATACGTGACGAAGTGATACAAAATTTATCTAATCATTAAGAAATCAAAACGAATTACACCCCTATGTCCCACAAAAGGTTTAAGCCAGCATGGAGAAAAGATTACAATAAACCATAGTCTCTAAGTGTAGGAAATCGAGAAAGAGGGAAAAATGAATAACCACACGGCTGTAAAGGAAATTACAACCTTAATTTCCACGCGTAACTTGTGCTGGCGCTGAGTTCTTCGTCGATTTCTCCTCCGATCTAGATCCTTTCGCGTTGAAACTTCTGGGGTATGTTCTCTTGCTCTAGGCGAAGCTTCCCTTCAAATTTCACGACCGGAGATGTTGTACGCTTCCCGGCGACGAAACCTAGGGCAGCGGCGCGAAAGTCAATTTCTCCTTTGTCAGTGGACGGAATTTAGGGCTTTTGGTGTCTTCTCCATCCTCTCGTCCAAAGCTCCCTTTTTTCTTCTTACAGCTTTGGATTTAATGGCCTAGATCATCCACAATCGATCCCTCAAAAATCAGATTCAAATTTGACCGTGAAAATCACATCTCCAGGTTGTAATTACGGCTGTATTTTGTGTTACGGCACTACCGTAATTTCAGTCGAGTTCTCTGATCGAAACCATCTGGCAATTACGGCATGGTAAAATAGGTTATGGCAGTGCCATAATTTCATCCAAAAATTTTGGTTGAAAAGTGCTCCAAATCACGGCCCGTGAAAAGCTTTACGGTAGTGCCGTAATTTCCAAAAATATTTATGGACAAAAAATTCCCAAATTACGGTAGTGCTCTGATATTACAGTAGCCGGTGAAATTACGGTACCGTAATATAGATTACGGCCCTGCCGTAATTTGGTCTTAAGCTCCAATCTTCATGAAATTTGAATGTTATCTTCTCTTGATGTTTGGAATTCATTCATGCATCTAGATTGCTTGAAAACGCCTAAAAACCGTGCCTTTTTGCCTGAAAATCATCAAAAACCAAAAAGAGTGTAGATTCTGCAGTAATTGATAAAAAAGGCATAAAAATAAGCAAAGGTTCATAAATTTGACACAAAAAGATATATGAAATGACATGAAATTTACAATAAATTTCAGTGTCATCAGTTAGGCGTAACACATCATGAAGGGGGCAGCTAGGGTTAAAGGGAGGCAATTAGGGTTTAGGGTTTTGGAAAGTCTCCAAGACTTTACCATAAGTCCCTTGCAATCGCCCAAGACTTACCATAGAAGTCTATCATGTCTTAGATGCCTCAACCCTTGCCATAGAAGCAAGGTTTCGATCCAAGAAATAAGGGCTAGGCGCCAATTGCTTCCTAATGAAGCAAATTGCGCCAAAAGATCCGCATTATACCCATAGGCGCCTAATGAGGTTAACTTCTCCCCATTATACCCTTATGGGCTCTTATCCCTTCTTGCTAACTTGTTATTGGGCTTCATTGCATAATGAGCTAGCCCAAACTTCATTACATAGGTTGATTAAGCCATTGGATCCAATCCAATGCAACCCTAATCCAAACGTGACAATCTTGGTTGTCCATTGACCTTCTCATATGAGTCGTGACATGCTCAATGACAACCGTTATTATCTCCCAACTACGACATGGTGTTAGGTTGTATCAAAGCATGTCCCTAACCATATTGAACGGTCAATGACTTCATGTCAAGGTATCAATCCATCTCCTATCACTTGTGAGGATAACTCATGACACCAAGTCATAGCCTCACAGTGGGTCGGTCCAGTATATCCACCACTGATATACCCATATGTTTGCGTTAGCACATCGTGTCTAACCAGCCATATACCAGTGTCACAAGTACTAGAGCTGTCCCTTATCCACTTAGGTACATCGACTGGGGACAACCATTTGACCATAGATCCAATCTGTCTCTAGGGACATTATCATGCAAGTACATAATCGCAGATGTAGACAAACATTGATAATGACAATGTCATAATGATATATATATATATATATATATATATGTCAAGTAGTACAAAAGATGGACCGATACTAGGTCTCAGGGCATACACACCAACACCAATACCCAGTACTTCAAGTAGTGAAGGCTTAACTAGGAGAGTGTTTTGAGATGAAAGGCTTAGCGAATGCATTAGTAGTGGGATTGATCATGTGCTCAATGTTTGATGACACCAAAATATGTAGTATATTTTGCTTCATTTTAGATACCTTTTCATGCTAAATTGAGGATCTTTTACTTGTTTTTATGTTGAATCCATCAAATATTGCAAAGTCTACTTCTATTTTGGTTTTTCATGTTTTTCAGGCAAAAAGGCACTATATAAGGCATTTTCAAGCAAAATCAAATACATGGAAGGGTTCTCATCATCAAGGAGAAATCACCTAAGAAATTTCATGCAAATCGAGGCAGAAGACCAAAATACGGTAGTGCCGTATTTATAATACGGTACCGTATTTTTCGCGTCTACCATATTATCGAGAGCACGGCCGTATTTTAGTGATTTTCCAAACAGAGACCTTTGCCGAAATTACGGCACTGCCGTAACCCATTTTACAGGCCGTATTTTGGAACGTCTTCATAATAGAAAGTTTCTCTGAAATTACGGCACTACCGTAAATAATTACACGGGCCGTATTTTCCAGACGTATCCGACCAGAGAGTTTAGCTGATTTTATGGCACTGCCGTAAACCATATTACGGTGCTGTATTTTCCAGCACTTTCAAAACAGAACATGCGTGGGATTTTATAGCAGTATCGTAAGATATTACACTTCGTATTTCTGTTTTTAAACACGACTCCCAGGTCAATTTCAATGCCCGAATTTTGCGGATATTATTGCGGTCGATGCAAAGCTTAAAACAAAAGACTAAAAAAAGGAAAAGGGGAGCTTGGAAGGAGAGGATTGTGAAGACACCAAAAGCCCCAAATTTCGTTAACTGTCGAGGGAGAAATCACCGAACACGCCGCCGCCTAGGGTTTCTCCGCCGCGATCAATCCAGTGCACTTCCATCTGTGATTTTCATACTGAAGCTTCGCCTGGTGAAGGAGACAACGTGCCTGAAGTTTCAGAACGAAAGGAGATCGATTCGAAGAGAAATCAAAGGAAGAAGCTCGCGCGACATTATTCACAACTTCTCTTGCAAATTACGGCTGTGAAATACTTCACAGTCGTGCTGTATTTTCTTAAAAACTCCTTCTTTTATTGATTTTTGATTTTTTGAATTTATGGAATTTTGTAATCTCTTCATCATGGTAGCTTAAACTTATTTTGGGACATGGGGGAGTAATCCCCTTGATTTTCTTAATGACTAGAACTCTTTTTATTTCATCATGATAATTCTACTTTGATACTTTTACCTATGAGATTATTGCTCTAAGATCTTGGAACCCTAAAATTGACTAATACGAACTCACCGTAAGAAATTAGGTTAAGTTCTTGTTTTGTTATTTTAGATGAGTAATTGCCTTGATGATGATTAATGATCTTAGGATTGAATTATTGTGTCAAATGTGGAGATCTTGCACGAAAGTGAGGATCAGAATGTTGGAGAACCATAGGTAGAACGTGTGTTGAGTCTCGGATGCACGAAAGTGATCCTTGAGATTCCACTCGAGGCAATCAACCTAGAATTCGGATGCACGAAAGTGATCCTTGAGTTCTTCGTCTGATGGTTTAGATATCTTTAGCTTGGGATGAATCTTGCACGAAAACGAGAATTTATTCTTGCATGGTTATCTGTACAAAAGTGAGATAATCCCTTTATTAGGTAAATTATGCTTATATCATTTTCGGATTTGATTGATGAATTCTTTATTTCTTATCTAGTCTTGAAAATCAAAGTGGATGAAACCCTAGTCCCATTTTCTCTCTGATAGTGATTTTCTATGTGTCTTCGATTTTTGCTTTGCTATTATTTGATTGCCTAGATAGTAAGAAAATCAATTATTTAGTACTTGACAGCACTAGTCTCTCTGCGGGATTGATATTTATTTTATTACTTCGAGTATCTGTGCACTTGCGGACACTACTAGTTAGGGACAACAAGTTTTTGGAGTCATATCAGGAGGTGACAGTTCCCTGCGCGCCAAACAAGTTTTGGCTGCGACACCTTAGATTAGTCTACTTGCTCATATTTAAAAGTGTGTCCTTTCAGATCACATCAAGTTTTTGGCGCCGTTGCCGGGGAAACTTTAGTTTTGTCAATATTGAAGACATTGAGAGTATTGCTAGACTTGGTTTCATTTATGTTTTATCTTTTTATTCTTTTCTCTTTACTTACATCATTTTATCAGTTTGCTCTAGTGTGCGCAGGAAATTCATTTCTAATGGCTGAGCAAAGATCACTGAGGGACTATGCAACACCTAATCCTCAAGGGATACACTTTAGCATTGCTAAACCTACAATTGAGGCCACCAACTTTGAAATTAATCTTGCCTTCTTGACTATGATCCAGCAGAATTAGTTTGGAGGATCATCAATCGAAGAGCCTTATTCACACTTATATATTTTTCTTGAATATTGCGATACCATAAAAATCCATGGAGTTTTTGATGATGCACTAGAACTGATATTATTCCCTTTTTCTCTCAGGGATCAAGCACGAACATGGTTGCATTCTCGTCAACCCAATACTTTCACAACATGGGAACAATTGTCGAAAGCTTTTCTGACAAAATATTTTCCACCAATATTTTCCACCAAGCAAGACTATCCAATTGAGGAATCAAATCATGAACTTTCAACAGAAAGGTGGAGAATCATTCAGCGAGGCATGGGAGAGATTCAATGAATTACAACGGAAGTGTCCTAACCATGGCTTTGAAAATTGGTTTTTAATTCAGATATTTTATTATGGCTTAGTTTATAATACCCGTCTAATTATTGATGCTGTTGCAGGGGGAGCCTTGATGAGTAGAACAATTGATGATGCTTTCAAGTTGCTTAAGGAGATGTCCTTGAATCATAGCCAATGGACTCCGGATGAAGGAATGCTATATTATCATCAACATGGTAAGAGTGTGAATGAGGATTAGCAAACCCTGACAGAAGAGGTTAGTGAGCCCATGTTAGAAAAATTTTCAGCTAGAAAAATCCAATCTTTGCAAATTCAAAACACGAAAAAATTTGAGGATCTTGAAGAAACTGTTAGTCATATTGCTTCTCAAGTGGAATCCTTAGTTACTTGCAATAAAATTCTAAAAGAACAAATATCTAAGTTAAACTCTAGGGAACATTGCAATGCCATTATCACGAGAAGTGGGAAACAATTAGGAGAACTTAAAGAGAAAGAGTCTATTAATGATCATGAGGAGGAAGTAGAATTAGAAAAATTTTCTGAACATGAACAAACCCTACCTAGTTCAACACCTAAAAAGGGAAGTATACTAAAAGGGGATGTGCCATGTAAAGGAGATGATTCTAAGACTAATCTACCTCCACCCTATAGACCACCAGTACCTTTTACCCTAAGATTAGTACAAGAAAAGTTAGATAAGCAATTTGGGAATTTTCTTGATGTTTGAAAAAGCTTTACATTAACATACCATTTACTGAAGCTTTATCTCAAATGCCCATATATGCTAAAGTTTTGAAAGAAATCTTGTCTAAAAAAAGAAAGATGGAGAACTATGGTACAGTGGCTTTAACTGAGGAATGTAGTGCTATTATTCAAAACAGGTTGCCACCAAAATTGAATGATCCAGGTAGTTTTTCTATCCCATGTTTTATTAGAAGTATGGCTTTCGACCGAGCCTTATGTGATCTAGGGGATAGTGTAAGTCTCATGCCTTTGTCTGTGTGCAGGAAATTGGACATGAGAGCTTTTAAGCCGACTACAATTTCTTTGCAGCTCGCCGATCGATCAGTAAAATATCCAGCAGGTATTCTAGAGGATGTTCCTGTACAAGTTGGTAAGTACTTCATACCTACTGATTTTGTGGTACTTGAAATGGAAGAGGATGCAAAGATTCCTATTATTTTGGGTAGGCCGTTCTTAGCCACTACTGGAGCCCTTATTGATGTAAGGAACGATAAACTTGCTTTAAGAATTGGCAATGATAAGATTGAGTTTGATTTGAATAATGATAGGTTTCCGCAAGTCCACGGAATTATCGAAGTAATAAAAATATCGAACCACAGAGACCTTATTGTTAATTACCAAATAATTATTTTCTCGCTAGCTAAGTAAACCGAATATGAAGAAAGTAAGCAGTATAGCTAACACTAAGGATAATCAGAGAGATAAACATGGGACTAGGGTTTCATCCACCTTGATTTCAATGATAAGTATAAATGAAAGGTTCATCAATCAAATCTTGCTATGATAAAGACCTAATATACATCATAAAAGGATTATCTCACTTTCATGCAGACAATCACACAGGGACCAATCCTCGCTTTTGCGCATGATCTATCCCAACACTGCAGATAAGTAAACCATCAACAAAGAACTCAAGGATCACTTTCTTGCATCCGAATTCTAAGTTGATCATCACAAGTGGAGCCTCACGGATCACTTTCGTGCATCCGAGTCTCAACACAGGTTCTACCTAGGGTTCTCCAATGTTCTGATCCTCACTTTCGTGCAAGATCTCTACGTTTGACACAATAACTCAATCCTAAATTAATATTATTAAACATGGCAATTAATCTACTAGAGTAGATCAAGTTGGATCTAACCTAATGAAGGGATCCTAATATGCAATTCTAGGTTTCCAAGTTCTCAAGCAAATCACCTTTCAATCTCATTCCGAAAACTCTAAAACATGGATAATAACATAGATCTATGGAAAGTTAAAGACAATTCATCACAAAAGTAGAATTATCACAACGAAGATTATCATGACGAAAAAAAGAAAAATTATCTAATCATTAGAATTCAAAGGGATTAAACCCTATGTCCCAAAATATGTCTAAGTTTGCATGGAGGAAAAAATACAATAAATCATAGTCTCAGAGTGATTTGAAAATGAAAAGAAAGGAGAAACAACTTTACACCACGGCTGTAAAAGAGTTTATAGCCGTAATTTGCTTCGATGAACAGCACTGTCACCGATGTTTTGTTGATTTCTCTTATGATCGGACTCCAAACGCTCTGAAACTTTTGGGATGTTGTCTTCTTCTGCAAATGAAGCATCTGCGTGAAAATCACAGCCGAACGTGCCCTCTACGCCTCTCGGTGTGAGGCCAAACCCTAGCCACCTCTCTAGTGATTTCTCCCTCGATACTCGATAATATTCCTCCATTCAGCGTGTGTGTCTTCTCCTCTTAAAGAGGAAGCGGTAGCAGCTTTCGGATTCCAATTTGAAGCTCTGGATCAAAAGTTATGGCCCAAACAAGTTTCAGCCGCGGAAAACTTGTGATTTTGACTGGAACTTATGACCGTGTAATAATTTACGGCAGTGCCGTATTTTCATTCTGTGCACCGAAAGTCAAAATTATGGTCCGTAAATTATTTCTCGATGGTGCCATAAAATTGGACGAGTTCTCTGGTCTGGATCGCCTGGGAAATACGGTACCGTAGAATCGTTTACGGCCATGCCGTAAAATCAGCAAAGGTTTCTGTTCTGAAAGCGCTGAAAAATACGGCATTGTAATTCTTTACGGCAGTGCTGTAAAATCACAAAAACTTTCTGTCTGGAATATTCTCCAAATTACGGCAGTGTTCTGATTTTACGGTACTGTCTGAAATTACGGTACCGTAAAATGAATTACGCACTGTCGTATTTTGCTGAGTTGCTCCATTTTGCATGAAATTTCTTGGGTGACCTCCTCTCGATGATGGTAACTCTTTATTTGTTTGATTTTGCTTGAAAATGCCTTGAAATAGTGCCTTTTTACCTGAAAACCTTGAAAAACCAAAATAGAAGTAGACTTTGCAATATTTGATGAATTCAGTATAAAAATATGCAAAAAGATCCTCAATTTAGCATGAAAAGATACATAGAATGATACAAATTATACTATATATTTTGGTGTCATCAAATAATTCATGGAAAAAACCTGCATATGCTAGTTCCTGTTGCACCATTCATGCCATTGATGACACAGTTTATGATGTTAGTTGTTTGTTTGATGATTTTTCTGATTCCTTAATAAATTCTTGTGAAAAATTCATAGTTCTAGTTTTGAGAATGATTTTGATAATTTTCATGATAAAAAACATGAGACTCTAGATTGTGCTACTTTTGATAATGAAAGTGAAAAGATCCCTAAAGTTGAGTTGAAAGTTTTACCTGATAACCTTAGATATGAATTTTTTGGTCCTAACTCTACCTACCCTGTGATTGTGGTTACTAAATTAGATGCTAGGGAAACTGATCTACTCTTGAAGGAGCTAAGAATTCATAGAAAGGTAATTGGGTATTCCATTAATGGCTTAAAAGGAATAAATCCTTATTTTTGTATGGACAAGATTCACATGGAGGATGAGCACAAACCGCATGTAGATTTTCAGAGAAGGCTCAACCCATCTATGAAGGAAATACTAAAATTACTAGATGCAGGTATTATCTACCCTATCTCAGATAGTAAGTGGGTGAGTCATGTACACTGTGTTCCAAAGAAGGGGGGTGTCACTGTAATGAAAAATAAGGATAATGAATTGATACCTGTTAGAAATGTCACTAGTTGGCGTATGTGTATTGATTATAGAAAATTAAATGCTGCCACCAGAAAGGATCATTTTCCCTTGCCTTTCATTGATCAAATGGTGGAAAGACTTGCCAAACACTCTCACTTTTGTTTTCTTGACAGGTATTCCGGATTTTTTCAGATTCCTATTCATCCTGATGATCAGGATAAAACCACTTTTACATGTGCTTATGGTACTTTTGCTTATAGAAGAATGCCCTTTGGTTTATGCAATGCACCTATAACTTTTCAAAGGTGTATGATGGCAATTTTTTCTGAATTTATTGAAGACTACATGGATGTTTATATGGATGATTTCTCTGTCTATGATCTCTCTTTTGATGACTACTTAGCTAATCTCTCTAGAGTTTTACAGAGAGGCGAAAAGACTAACCTTGTCTTGAATTGGGAAAAGTATCACTTTATGGTTAGACGAGGGATAGTTTTGGGCCATCTTGTTTCAGAGAGAGGGATTGAAGTGGATAAGGCCAAGGTAGATGTGATTGAGAAGTTAGCACCACCCACCATTGTCAAGGAGATCAGGAGCTTTTTGGGACATGCAAGGTTTACAGGAGATTCATCAGGGACTTCTCTAAACTTGCTAAACCTTTAACTTATTTACTTTGTAAAGAAACCAAATTCTGCTTTGATGAGAAATGTCTATTTGCTTTTCAGGGGTTAAAGAAAGCCTTGGTTTCGGTACCCATCATTCAACCCCCAGATTGGGACTTACCTTTTGAACTCATGTGTGATGCCAGTGATTATGCAGTGGGAACAGTCTTGGGATAGAGAAAAGATAAGAAACCTCATGTTATTCACTATGCCAACAAGACTTTGGATGAGACACAGAAAAATTACACCACCACTGAGAAGGAACTATTGGCCATAGTATTTGCTTTTGATAAATTTAGGTCATACTTGATTAACTCCAAAGTGGTAGTGTACACTGACCATGTAGCTGTGAAATACTTAATGCAGAAAAAAGATAGCAAACCACGATTACTCGGATGGATTTTACTCCTACAAGAATTTGATTTGGAGATTAAAGACAAAAAAGGATCAGAAAACCTTGTTGCAGATCATCTCTCAAGAATAATGGTAGACACTAAAAAGAATGATGAGATCAATGATTCCTTCCCTAAAGAACAGCTCTTGACCATTGAACAACTCAGAGCCCCCTGGTATGCTTACATAGTGAATTATCTTGTAGCCAATATTTTTTCTCCTGATTTGAGCTACCAAAAAAGGAAAAGATTTTTGGCTGAGGTGAAACACTATTTTTGGGATGAGCCTTATGTGTTTAGAAGATGTGTAGATGTCATTTTTAGAAGATGTGTACCTGAAGAAGAAGTTGCAGATATATTGCTCCAATCCTATGGATCCTCATATGGTGGTCATGCCGGTACTGAGAAAACTGCTTTTAAGGTGTTACAATCAGGTTTTTATTGGCCTATAATTTTCAAAGATGCTAGAAACTTTGTGTCATCTTGTGATAGATGTCAAAAGACTGGGAACATTAACAGAAGACATGAGATGCCACTGTCCAATATTCTTGAAGTTGAAATATTTGATGTTTGGGGATTGACTTCATGTGACCTTTCTCATCTTCTGGAGGTAACAAGTACATTCTTGTAGCAGTTGATTATGTCTCAAAATGGGTTGAAGCTCTCGCTTCACAAACCAATGATTCGAGAGTTGTTATTAAACGGTTCAAGAAGATTATCTTTCCACAATATGGGACACCCCGAGTAGTGATCAGTGATGGAGGCTCGCATTTCATATAACATAAGTTTTCAGTCTTACTCAGGAAGTATGAAGTTAATCATAGAGTTGCAACACCCTATCACTCCCAAACAAGTGGACAGGTTGAAATATCAAATAGAGAGATCAAAAGAATTCTGGAGAAAACAGTGTCACGCACTAGGAAAGACTGGGCATTCAAACTTGATGATGCATTGCGGGCTTACAGGACTGCTTTCAAGACACCCATATATAAGAAAACCTAGGTCACATGCATAATCAAAAATTTTGCAATGGGAAAATACTAGGTTTCAATAAAATCGCATGACTTGGTAATATGATCAACCATGAAAGGAGAAGTAAAGCATTACCAATGCCATTGTTTGAGTGGCGGCTTGGAAGAAGAAAAAGGGGCGAATGCCTCTTCTCCAAAGGAATCACACACAAGATGATGTTTTGCTTCTCCCTTGTGCTCCATGTGCTAGCAAAGCCACTAGGGGTCTTTGATCGTGTGAGGAGATGAGATGCGCACCCTTGCTTGGTTTAACTGCTTCTTTTCGTCAAGAGCAAGAAGCATGCGAGAGGAGGAAGAGAGCAGTTTTGAAAACCGAGAGGGAGTGCCCTAGAAGGAAAGATTCGGTTATCATATTTGGTAAGAACCAAAAACATGTAACCCCCTTCTTAACTCCCTCTTTAACTCCCATGCGTTCACCTTAAGTGAACTAACCGAAACCTCTCATTTGAACCATGCGTTCACTAAGTGAACCGGTTCAATTTCATTTGGTTTAAGGACCAAATCGAACAAGCCCTGGTCTTGATCTGATTGAACAAAATGGCTCAAGATCCAACCACACATCTCATTGAATCTCTTGATCTTTACAATCAAGCATCAATTCTCCCGATCGAAGCTTACCGATCATATGCCCTAATCAATCAAAGATGATTAGACTAGATCTCACTTCCAATCAGAGTTTAAATTGCTTTAAACTAAACTAGAATAATTCCAATCCACACGATCTGACATAAGTAAGTCATATCATCAAATTGTGCGACCCTAAGGGTTTCCTTCAACGTCGGTAACGATAACTTACGTTATCA
>JANTFE010000321.1:2801-25248 GCA_027562315.1 Costus pulverulentus | reverse complement strand
GGAAGGGATCCTAACATGCAATTCTAGGGTTCCAAATTCTCAAGCAATTACATTTCAGTCTCAAGCGAAAATTCTAAGAACATAATTAATAATATGAACTTAAAGAGAATCCAAGCACAATTATCACATGAGCAAAATCATCATGCTAAAATCAAACTCAATGAAATATTGAAAAAGAAATTATCTAATCATTAAAAGTCAAGTGAACTACTCCCCCATGTCCCAAGAGTAGTTTAAGCTAGCATGGCGAAGGCAATACAATAATCCATAATTTCAGAAAATCGAAAATCAATAAAAGGAAGAGTTTTTAGAAAATATGGCATGGCTGTGAAATATTTCACAGCTGTGTTTTACAAAATAAGGCGTGAACAGTGGTGGCGATGCTTCTTCCCTTGATTTCTACTCCAATTTTTCTCTTTTCGATCTGAAACTTCTGGTACGTTGTCTCCTTCACCAGGCTATGCTTCGGTAGAAAAATCACGGCTGGAGGTCGTCTGAATCGAGCACGGTGCAAAACCTCCACGGCGGCGTGGATCGCAATTTCTCCCTCCACGACCAATCAAAATTGGGGCCTTTTATCTCTCTATAATCCTCTCATGAAAAGCTCACCTTTTGCTTCTTACGGCATCGAATATAAACTTCTGGATCGTCCGCAATCATCTCCGCAAAAATCGGGCGTTGAAATTGACCTGGGAGTCACGTTCAAAAACTGAAATACGGCAGTGTAATATCATACGACACTGTCATAAAATCCATCGATCATTCTGTTATGAAATTGCTGAAACATACGGCACCGTAATTTGGTTTACGGCAGTGCCGTAAAATCGGCTGAACTCTCTGGTCAAATTCGCCTAGAAAATACGGCCTGTGTAAATGTTTACGACAGTGTCATAATTTCATGGCAACTTTCTATTCTGAAGACATCTGGAAAGTACGGCCTGTAAATCGGTTTACGGCAATGTCGTAAAATCGGCTAAGGTTTCTGTTCCGAAAGCGCCCCAAAATACGGCCGTGTAAATTATTACGGCGGTTCTGTATTTTCGCGAAAACCTTCTGTTTGGAAAATCACCAAAATATGGCCGTGATCTCGATAATATGGTGCGTCTGCCGGGAGACCAAGATACGGCCGTATTTTCATGAAAACCTTTTGTTTGGAAAATCACCAAAATATGACCGTGATCTCGATAATACGGTAGCCGTGAAAAATATGGTATCGTAAAATCCTTTACGGCCCTGCCGTATTTTTGGTTCTTTGCCTCGATTTGCATGAAATTTTTTGGGTGCCTTCTTTTTTTTGATGAGAACTCTTCCATGTATTTGATTTTGCTTTAAAATGCCTAAAATAGTGTCTTTTTACCTGAAAAACATGAAAAACCAAAACAAAAGTAGACTTTGCAATATTTGATGGGTTTAGCATGGAAACAAGTAAAAAATCCTCAATTTAGCTTGAAAAGGTATCTAAAATGATGCAAAATATACTACATATTTTGGTGTCATCAGGAGGCGTCTGAATTTGCCTTTTATTGGAGTATGGTGATGTGAGGCTTATGTCAAACATCAAGATTCTAGCAAGCTAGAACCCATATCTGATAAATATGTATTTGTGGGGTATCCTAAGGAAACTAAAGGATACTACTTCTATATTCCCACCGAGAATAAAATTTTTGTTGCTCGGGGTGTTGTCTTTCTAGAGAAGGAATTTCCCATGAAAGAAGTTAGTGGGAGAACGTTTGACTTGGACGAGGTCCAAGTGCAACCACAAGACATAGAGGTGGAACCTGAGCCACTTGTACCGGTTGCTGAGCAACCGAAGGCTCAAACACAGGTCCCACGTAGGTCAAAGAGGATTCGTTGTGCACGTGAGAGGTATGGTTCACTGTTGACCCAGCACTACGGGATCTTCATCATTGAGGTTCAACCTAGGACCTATGATGAGGCGGTCGCTGGATCGGACTCCGGGAGATGGCTTGAGGCCATGAGATCCGAGATGGATTCCATGTCTGCTAACCAAGTCTGGGATTTGGTTGAGCTACCTGATGGTGTAAAATCTATAGGGTGTAAATGGGTCTTCAAAAGGAAGACTAACATGGATGACAACATAGTTACATATAAAGGTAGACTTGTGGCTAAAGGAGTCAGACAGGTCAACGGGGTGGACTATGATGAAACCTTCTCGCCAGTTGCCATGATTAAATCCATTCGAATCTTGCTTGTTATAGTTGCAAATCATGATTATGAGATATGACAGCTGATTGTTAAGACAACGTTCCTTAATACGAAGCCAATAGAGGATGTGTATATGACATAACCTGATGGCTTCATCCATCTTGCAGAGGCCAATAAGGTCTATAGGCTAAAGAGATTCATTTATGGATTAAAGCAAGCATCTTGAAGTTGGAATCTTTAGTTTGATGAGGCAGTAAGAGATTACAGCTTTATCAAAAGCGAAGATGATGCCTGTGTATACAGAAAATTCAGTAGGAGCTTGGTGACTTTTCTGGTCTTGTATGTTGATGATATACTACTATGCATCGAAAAAGACATCCCTGGTCTTCAATCTGTGAAGACATGGTTGAGGAAGTGTTTCGAGATGAAAGACTTAGGGGAGGCCACCTATATCCTAGGCGTGAGGATCTACAGGGATAGATCCAAAGGCTCCTAGCCCTTAGTCAGAGTACATAAATTGATAAGGTCCTAGAGAGGTTCAATTTGGAGCAATCCAAGATGGGATACCGTCTAGTGAGACATGGTCTTATTCTCTCAAAGGGCTAATGTCCCACCACACAGGCTGAGAGGGATGACATGAGTCGAGTGCCCTATTCTTTAGCAGTAGGTTCAATCATGTATGTGATGTTGTATACTAGACTAGATGTGGCTTATGCTGTGAGCATAACTAGCCGATACCAATCCAATCCAGGTCTACAGCACTAGGTGGCTGTACAGAACATCCTTAAGTATTTGAGAAGAACTAAGAATTTGTTCTTAGTCTATGGGGGACAGGAAGAGCTCAGTGTTCAGGGCTACACTGATGAGTCATTTCAGTCAGACCCTGATGACATTAGATCGTAGGCAGACTATGTGTTCAAGCAGAATGAAGGTGTTATATGTAGCAAAAGCTTTAAGCAATCCACCATTGCTAATTCTACGACTGAGGTTGAGTATGTTGCCACTTCTGAGGTAGCCAAAGAAGCCATTTAGATAAGGAAGTTCATTTATGAACTCCAGCTGGTTCCAACAACTATGGATCCGATTGAGCTCTATTGTGACAACAATGGAGCAATTGCACAAGCAAAGGAACCACTGTCTCCTCAAAGGTCCAAACACATACTCAGGGAGATTTCACCTGAACAGAGATATCATTGACCGAGGTGATGTCAAGATTATCAGAGTTGACACCGAGAACAATCCAGTAGACACACTGACCAAGGCTTTGGCACAGCAGAAGCATGATGGTCATACGAGAGACTGTTAGTGTATATGCCCTGAGACCAAGTATTGGTCCATCTTTGTACCACTTCACTATGATATTTATATATCATTCTGACATTGTCATTATCATTGTTTGTCTACATCTACAATTGTGTACTTACATGATAATATCCCTAGAGACAGATTGGATCTGTGCTCAAATGGTTGTCCCCAGTCAATGTACCCTAGTGGATATGGGACAGCTATGGTACTTGAGAGACTAGTATATGGGCTAGTTAGGAGCGTGGTGCTAATGTAGACATGTGGGTATATCAGTAGTGGATATACTAGATCGACCCACTACGAGGCATTGACTTGGTGTCATGAGTTATCCTCACAAGTGACAGGAGATGCATTTATCCCTTGACTTGAGGTCATTGACCATTCTATATGGTTAGGGATATGCTTTGATACAACCTAACATCTCGCCGTAGTTAGGAGGTAATAATAGTTGTAATTGAGTATGTCACGACCCACATGAGAAGGTCAATGGATAGATAGAGGATTTGCCCCTTCCTGAAGGAAGCTTGATATCCATAGGGCCCCCTAATGGTTCTATGACAAAAAGTATATGGCCATACCTAGATGAGAACCTAATTTAGTCATGACCATGTGATTGGGTGAAAACATGTGTGGACACACTTGTCCAATCGGATATCAGTTCAACAAAGAGACTGTAATGCATCTGTACCTATTTGCGATGATGGGGATGTCGATGTCGATATCCATTCTGATGACTTGGGTAGCAGTGATGCACTGCTAGGTGCCACTCACTGCTTGTGTTGACCTTAGGTCAGCACTGCAAACGTTAGAGGAACTTACAGGATCGCACAGCTTGATACTCGAGTTCTCGTATTAATCGGGAAGTCTTATGATCGAGTTATTGGATAGCTCGGATCTATTTGGGAGATTTCATCAGCGTAAAATGGGCCTGATGAGATGGAATAGAGTTATTGGAGCCAAACTTCATTTTTGGTAGGTTGACCCGAAATTGACCATGGTTGGTCACATTTGACTTTGGGTTGCATTGGATTGGATCCAATGGCTTGATCAACTTGTGCAATGAAGTTTGGGCTAGGTCATTACCCAATGAGGCCCAATAACAAGTTGTCATGAAGAGATAATGGGCTAAAAGGGTATAATGGGGATAAATCTCCTCCCATTGGCACCTAAGGGCATAATGGGGAGGAGTGGGCGCCTTTTGCTTCTTGGAAGGTTTAGGCACCTTGCCCCTTGATCCTTGGATGTTATGCTTGCCTCTATGGCAAGTCTTGGGGCTGTTATGGCTTGATGAACTTCTATGGAAGGTCATAGGCGCATATGGAAGTGGGGATGAAGTTTATGGTAAAGTCTTGGCGACTTTCCTTAACTCTAACCCTAATTTCCACCCTCTGATGCCCTAGCCGCATACTCCGTCATGATAGTTGCGCGCACCCCTTGTGTTGCCGCCTCTCTCTTGCATCTATATAATAGCATGCATATGTGTGGCCTTGTGTGCAATAATTTTGGCGTGAACAAGAGAACAAGGGGCGAGAGCAATAGATTTGGCACAAGTCTTCTTCCATCAAGCTGGAAGAATCCCATTCCTTCTTCGTTGGCACATTGTTTGAAGTGGCTTGGTGGCATCATCTCATTGCAGCCGCAAGTCATCTTCTTCATCTCTTCTTGGCGCAAGGAGTTGGAAGTGTTGGCGACATCTTCTCCTCTCCTCTTGGCGCATCTTCCCTTGAAGGTGGAGCAAGCATAGAAGAAGGAGCACAAAGGCTTGGATCTTCTTCCCGAGGCTAGCACTGGGGTTGGAAGAAGAGAACTTGAGGAATCCGTGTGTGTGAGACTGCAGAGGGTGAACACATGGACGCCTACCTCAACATCGGCCTCCACTTGCTCTAGGTACTTTCTGTCACATTGTGTCGACCCCCTTGCCTGATGATCTTCACTGGGTTTTTGGGATTGGCCTGTTTCGGGGGTATTTTTCCGCTGCGTATGTCAAAAATTGTAAAATATCCCCGGGGTTTCCCAATAGAGACATGGGGTTGAGATTTCTCAACAACTAGGTCTAAGTGCAAGTGGTAGATCGTTGCTGTTTATGCCCTTGGACTCATTGTTGGTCTATCTTATGTACTACTTGACACTGATATTTTATATATATCATCCTAGCATTGTCGTTATTATGCTATGTTTATATCTACGATTATGTACTTGCATGATAATGTCCCTAGAGGTAGATTAGGTCTATGCTCAAACTCTTATGTACAGTAAAATTCCTGAGTGGATATGGGATAGCTCTAGTGCATGTGAGACTGGTATAGGTGCTGGTTAGGCACGAGGTGCTAATGCAAGCATATGGGTATATTAGTGGTAGATATACTAGACCGACCTACTTTGAGGCTCTAACTTGGTATAATGAGTTAACCACTCAAGTGATAGGAGATGCATTGATCCCATGACTTGAGGTTATTGACTCTTCTATATGGTTAGGGTATGCTTTGATATAACCTAACACATCACCGTAGTTGGGAGGTCATAACGGTTGTCATTGAGTATGTTATGACCTATATGAGAAGATCAATGGAGAGACAGAGGATTTGCCCCCTCCTAAGGGAAGCTTGATATGCATTGGCACCTCTATGGTTGCATGACTAAAAGTGTATGGCCATACCCAGGTGAAAGCCTGATTTAGTCATGCCCATGAGATTGGGTGAAAACAAGTGATGGCACACTTGTCCAATCGAATATCAGTTTGGCAAAGAGACTATAATGCATCGATACCTTGTTGCAATGATGGGGATGTCGATGTTGATATCTATTTTGATGACTTGGGTAGCAGCGATGCACTACTAGGTTATTTAGTCATGACCATGTGATTGGGTGAAAACAAATGGTGACACACTTGTCCAATCGAATCTCAATTTGGTAAAGAGATTGTAATGCATCGATACCTTGTTGTGATGATGGGGATGCGATGTCATTATCTATTTTGATGACTTGGGTAGCAGCGATGCACTGCTAGGTGACCCTCACTACTTGTGATGACCTTAGTTCGTCACTGCCAACGTCTGAGGAACCTACAAGGTCACACACGTTGTTACTCAAGTTCTCATATTGATCGGGTAACCTTATGATCAATTTATTGGTTAACTCGGATATATTTGAGAGATTTCATCAGCACCAATGGGCCTAATGAGATGGAAGAGACTTATTAGAGCCAAACTTCATTTTTGGTAGGTTGAGCCAAAATTGACCATGGTTTGGCACATTTGACTTTGGGTTGCATTGGATTGGATCCAATGGCTTAATTAATTTGTATAATGAAGTTTGGGGAGAAATTAACCACATTGGCGCCTAATGGGTATAATGGGGATGAGTTGGTGCATAAGGATTCATTAGGAATGCCTTAGCCACCGATGCCTCTTCCATGGATGGAATGCTTGCCTCTATGGCAAGGGTTGAGCCTCATATGGGTTTATGGACTCGTATGGCAAGTCCTATGTGCATATGGTAGATGCGTAGAGGTTTATGGTAAAGGCTTGGAGTCTTTCCTTACCTCTAAACCTAATTGCTCTCTCCCTTTACCCTAGCGGCATATCTCATCATGTAATGTGCCTATAGACCTTGTCTTGTCGCCCCTTGCTATGAAGTAATCTAATTGAATGCGAAAGCTTCATCCATAGCTGAGAGAATCATCAAAGGGGGCGAGAGCAAGGGTTTCATTGGCACAAGTATTCCATCAAGAAGGCCGTAAGCTATTCTTCCTCCTCCTCTTGGTGCAAAGGGCACTAGGGCTTGGTGGCTTGTCTTACTCCTTTATTCTCATTGGTGCATCTTCCCTAGAAGGTGGCGCAAGTGGTGTAGAAGGACTCCAAGGTGTGGATCTTCTTCCCAAGGCTAGCACAGGGCGTGGAAGAAGAGGACTCATGCATCGACTGTGTGTGAGACTGTAGAGGGCGTACGCTTGGGTGCCTACATTGGCATTGCTCTTCAGTGCTCTGAGGTACTTTCTCCTTACATCGTGTTGACCCCCCTTGCATGCATTGATCCTCTGGGTTTTTGGGACCGGCTTTGTTTCGGGGATTTGCTTCCGTTGTATTTGTAATTAAAATTTTAAAACCCCTGGTGTTTCCTAACAGAATGGTGGTACCATAAGTTGGAAGAGCTTTAAGTAATCCACTATGGTAGATTCTATAGTAGGAGTTGTGCATGTTGCGGCTTCTAAGACAGCCAAATAAGTAGTGTGGATCAAAAAGTTCATAATTGAACTTGAAGCTATAACACAAGCTAAGGAACTATAGTCTTACTATAGATCTAAGCACGTACCACGGTGATAGCACCTTATTAGAGAGATTATAGATAGGGGTGATGTACAGATATATAAAGTACATATAGATAATAATCTAGCAGACTCACTAACTAAGCCTGTTATGCAACAGAAGCTCGAAAGTCATACTAGAGATATGCGATTGAAATGTCTCAATCATAATTGATTTTAGTGCAAATAGGAGTTTGTTAGTGTGTATGCCCTAAAGACCAATTGTAGTATGCAAATTCATTCAATGAATAAAGACAATTGTCATTTTGATGCAGGTGACTATGCCTGCATTGATGTATTGGATAATATGATAATGTTCCTAAAGATTAACATTGTTCAATCTTATACCATTGTCCCTAGCCAAAATATCTTGGTGGATAAAGGGTAACTTTAGTATATATAAGACTAGTATGCAAGCTGGTTGGATACTAGGCACCAATGTAGAAACATAGGTGCATCAAGCAAGATGTTTAAGACCGACCAACCATGCAACTATGACTTGGGTGTCACAAGTTAGGTTTACAAGTGGTAGAAGGTGCTCTAATCCTTAGACTTAAGGTCATCCTGACTTGCAAAAGATAAGTGACAAAATTTGAAACAACCTAATGCTTTTACATAACTAGGGAGTCATAATGGCTGTCATTGGGTATGCCATAAGTCAAATTTTTAGTATGAGTGATTGATAAAGGATTTGCCCCTTCCTTCTAAAGGAAATTTGATATTCTAGGGATCTCTGATGCCTTATAATTATGTAGCTAATTTTATTATAAAACAAGTCATATATTATGATTTGACATCCTTTTTTTGGCTTAATTACTTAGCTTGTTCAGAATCTTCATGTTTGCTCATCTCTGTTGAAATAGGTAACTACATCATTTAGGAGACTTTCCAACAATTTTGGCAGCAAGGGATGAATTCAAACATAAAGATTGAGACTGCACAGTCAATTCAAAGTCAAACAGAATTTTCCACTCCCGTTACAGTCTGCTCGAGATGCATAAGCTGGTCATAATAGATTCCTCTTATTTAGAAATTCATTTTGCTGATTTATTAAAAATTAAATAAAAAGAAATTTGAAGAGAACAAAGTGAATATGAAGAGATAATGGGAAATCTTAAGAATCATAATAGGAATTTAAAGAGAGACAACGGGAATTTGAAGAGACACAATGCGAATTTGAAGAGACACGATGATTTCTATAAAAGAGTTAAAGGGAAGGAAATGTGGAGAGAGGGGGAGGAGGTTACATCGTTCGAAAGCTCAAAGCTTGGTGGCACATCAAGCAAAGAGCGCAAGTCATTCCAAGGAGAAGAAGGTGAGGATAAGGATCAGAGAAAGGAGTTTGCCCTAATTCTTCTCTCATCTTTACCTGTTTTAGTTTTCTTTATGTTTTACTCATAAGGCTTGTAGTTGTTGTAACCATGTGCATACTTGTGTAAAACCTCAATCAGCACTTGGGCGTAGCCCGTCATTTTGGTATGTAAGTTTTAATGTTAAGAACTGCTATTTGATATATCTTTTGAAGCTATTTGACCATGGTCTTCTTCATTTCATGTTTATCCATTTTTGGCAAGATCAGTATTCACTTCAGTCGATTGCAAGAGGAACCGATAGGTGAATTGCAATCAATGAATCCCCCTTGATCAATCCTATGTACTAACTAAGTTGATTGTGTAGTTGTGCACCCGAGAGGGGTACGACTCAAGAGGGCATTTCCTTTATTTTCTAAAGATTTTATAAGTAGCATTTCTTTTTATTACACTTATAAGTTAATTGACATGGTAGGCCCCGATTTCCCGATTTCTCCCAAATCAGTAGGATATTTATGTTATTTTGCTATTAGATTATCGACTTAGTTTATGTTGTCAGCTGAGATTTTTAATTGCTTTACTATCAAATATTGGAAGATTTGGTACTTGACAACCCATCATTAAGGGAACGATCTTAATTTACTACTCCATAAAATCTGTGTGCTTGCAGAGATTCAATTAAGTTTTTGCCGCCTGATATCATGCATATATACATATAATATATTGTGGCTTAATTTTATTATTATTTTGGAGTAAAATGCATACTTTATCTCATTTATTTGCTTAAATATTTCATATTCTTCAAAATCTTCACGTTTCCTTGGTTTTATTGAAATGTAGGGATTTCGCCCCAAAATTGGTGGAAATTAGGATATTTGAAGATATGGAATGACTCCTCATGATGAGACGAAGCTACATGACAATTTTCAGATCAAACAGAGCTTTCTATGCTCTTTATGGGCATGACCATGCATCCATGCATGACCATTTATGATCATGCATGTCTAGACTTCGCTGAGATCTTCACAGGCGTGCCCGTGCATCCATGCACGGCCGGGAAGGTGTCAGCCCAAATTTTCAGAGTATGATGAGAAGTTCACGGGCACACTCATGAATGCATTTATGGCTGTGAAGAGTTCGCAAACCAAAAACAAAGTCCATCGAGATCTTCATGAGCATGACCGTGCATCCATGCACGACCATGAAAGCTTCCACTGTTCACGATACCCGTTCGGTTTTTCATCCGATTCTTGCTATTCTTAGAGTGGAATTTGGGTAAACTTGGTGGAGACCTTCCTAACTTGACCATGGACATTATGGGATAGGAATCAAGATGTTTTGTTGAGCAGTTGAGGAAAACTTGGACGAACGGACACAACTAGGGTTTGGCGACGATTTTGGTGATGAAAGGCTGTTCCAGCATGATTTCTTCTATGTTTTGATGTTGAAGGTCGTGCTCTATCCTCTCATGACATAGATCTAGCCCTTCCTCTAGTTTGGTTGAATTTCCCTTGAGAATCTTATGTATTCTACGATGAAAGTTGTAGCGTAATCTATTTTCGGGGTTTCGGTATAGCCCTCTGTAAGGATGTTGATTGATAATGCTTAATTAATACATTAATTGAGTTTGTCTTTGTTCTTATTCAATTCTAAGTTGCAATGATTTCATATTTATGTACTAGCCATGCATACGTATGTTTTCGACATTGTGGGATGGATTGAGAGGTGAACCACAACGTCGAAACCCCTTAGATTGAACTTGTAATTTTGGTCATGAAAGCAGGTCGAAATTACTCGAGGAGTTAATAATTCTTCACGGATTCCAATGGATTTGCTTAACCTAGTAAGCCATGGGAGTAGGAGACTTGGGTTAAGTTAGATGTCGGATCGTGGCCTGAGAGGGAATGATCTGTACACTAGGGAGAATATCTTTAAGAACTTAGAATAAACGAAATTAAACAGTTAGCATTATCTTTCTTCTGTGTGGTGGAACCTAAAACCCCGATCTTCTCTCGAGATTTTCACACCCTTGTTCACTCTTTGTTTGCTCTTAACTTCCTCTAATTTACTTTCTTGCATTAGGATAATAGTCATTCCCATCACTATTTGACCACCTAGCTATCAATAGATTGATCAGTTAGTACTTGACCCCCTAGTTCCTGTAGGATTGATACTTTTTATTACACTATAGAACCGTGCACTAACGAGCCCCTATCAAGTTTTGGCGCCCTTGCTGGGGATTAGATTTTATAATATTAACATGATCAGGACATTGATACACTAGGTTTAGTTAGATTTTCATTTTCTATTTTTTTTGTAAATTTACTGATTAGTCATTTTGTTTTGTTTTTGTTGTAATTTATTTGGTGTTATGCTGCTAACCTCTTTTGTCAAGAGACCCTGTTTATGCCCAGGAACACTCTTCGAATAGGGAAACTTGTATTAGAAGATCCAGAGATCGAGCAAACCTTTCGTCTGATTCGCATAAACTTAAAGAGATTAAAGCTTGAAGGAGAATTTTCTAACAATTAGACCATGGAGGCAAATCACTTTCTCAAGGACTTTGCAGCATCCACCATTTCTGGTTTGCACTCGACCATCTCTCGACCAGCTATTGAAGGTAATAACTTCAAGATTAAGCCATTCTCAGTACAAATGGTGCAACAAAATCAATTCAGTGGAGCAGCTATCAATGACCTAAACCTTCCTCTTTCTCTCTTCTTAAAATGCTGTGACACTTTGAAAATTAATGGTACTCACCCTGATGCAATTAAATTAAGACTCTTCCCTTTTTCTCTGAAGGACTGAGCCAGAGCATGGTAACAATCTCTACGCCAGGGTTCCATCACGAAGTGGGATCAGCTGTCGTAAACTTTTATGTGAAATTACTTCCGACTGAGATAGACAACCCTGCATAGAAACCAAATTACAAATTTTGCTTGACGAGATGGAGAGTCCCTCTATGAAGCATGGGACCAATTCAAGGAGCTACTGCGGATGTGCCCACATCATGGTCTACATAAATGGGTAATCATTTATACATTTTATAGTGGCTTATTGTATCAAATGATACTTTTTATAGATGTTGCTGCTGGTAGGGCACTAATGAACAAGAATTATGATGAAACTATGAATTTAATTGAGGACATGGCACTCAATCATTACTAGTGGTCAAGAGAGAGGTGCAAACCAGTGCGAAATTCAAGAAAGTATGATCTAGATATGATTAATTCCTTGGTAGCAAAAGTAGATTCACTTTCATCTAAAATTGATTCTATAAATGTTTCTACTACTAATTCTATGAAATGCGATGTTTGTGGAGTGTTAGAACATTCTATTGATGATTACCATATTTTGAGCACTCCATTTTGTTGGTGTCTATGCCCTAGGACCTAGTATTGGTCCATTTCTTGTACTACTTGATATTGATATATATATCATTGTGACATTGTCATTATCAATGTTTGTCTATATCTACGATTATGTACTTACATGATAATGTCCCTGGAGACAGATTGGATCTGTGCTCAAATGGTTGTCCCCATTCGATGTACCTAAGTGAATATGGGATAGCTCTGGTACATGTGAGACTGGTATATGGGCTGACTTGGCATGAGGTGCTAATGCAGACATAAGGGTATATCAGTGGTGGACATACTGGACCGACCCACTTTGAGGCTATGACTTGGTGTCATGAGTTATCCTCACAAGTGACAGGAGATGCATTAATCCCTTGACTTGCGTTCATTGACTGTTCTATATGGTTAGGGACATGCTTTGTTACAATCTAACACCTCGCCGTAGTTGGGAGGTAATAACGGTTGTCATTGAGAATGTCACGACCCATATGAGAAGGTCAATGGACAGACAGAGGATTTGCCCCTTTTTGAGGGAAGCTTGATATCCATGGAGCTCCTCAATGGTTCCATGATTGAAAGTGTATGGCCATACCCAAGTGAGAACTTGATTTAGTCATGACCATGTGATTGGATGAAAACAAGTGGTGACACACTTGTCCAATCGGATGTCAGTTCGGCAAAGAGACTATAATGCATCTGTACCTAGTTGCGATGATCAGGATGTCAATGTTGATATCCATTCTGATGACTTGGGTAGCAGTGATGCACTGTTAGGTGCCACTCACTGCTTGTGATGACCTTAGGTCAGTACTACCAACTTCAGAGGAACCTACAGGGTCGCACACCTTGATACTCGAGTTCTCGTATTGATCAGGAAGCCTTATGAGCAAGTTATTAGATAGCTCGGATCTATTTTGGAGATTTCATTAGCGTCAATGGGCCTGATGAGATGGAAGAGAGTTATTGGAGCCAAACTTTATTTTTGGCAAGTTGACCCGAAATTGACCATGGTTGGTCACATTTTGATTAGGGTTACATTGGATTGGATCTAATTGCATAATCAACCCATGTAATGAAGTTTGGGCTTGCTCATTGCCCAATAAGACCCAATAACTGGTTATCATGAAGAGAGAATTGGATAAAGGGTATAATGGGGATGATATCCCACCCCATTGGTGCCAAGGGCATAATGGGGTGAGATAGTCTCATATTGCTTCCTTTGGAAGGATATGGCGCCTTGCCTTAATTCCTAGGATTGTAAGCTTGCCTCTTAGGCAATGCTTGGGGCGCATAAGGGATAATAGACTTATTAGGTAAGTCTTGGGCGATTGCAAGAGGTTTATGGAAAGGACTTGGAGTCCTGCCATAACCCTAACCCTAATTGCCACCCATTAACATTATAGAATACATTGCACAGTGAAAGAATATCCCCGAAACAGGCCAGTCCAAAAAACTCAGTGAAGATCTCTTGCGAGGGGGTTGACACGATGAGTTAGTAAATACCTAGAGCAAGACAATGCCGATGTCGAGGTAGGCGCCCAAGAGTGCACCCTCTGCATTCTCTTACACACACGGATGCCTCAAGCTCTCTTCTTCCTCACCCGGTGCTAGCCTCGGGAAGAAGATCCAAGTCTTGTCCACCTTCCTCAAGACTTACGCTGCTCACCATTTGAGTTGCGCCGAGGAGAAGGATTGGAGAAGAAGGCTTGTGGCACTAGGGAAGATGATGCCGCCAAGAGGTTCCCTTGGTCACGCCAAGAATAGGAAGGGAAAGATGCTTGCGGCAATGGTGATGGAAGAAGAAGGTTGCGCCAACCTTTGAAGCCCTCACCCTTTTCTTGCTCTCGCCCTTGATGTGCTCACACCAATGAGTTGTGTCACTAGGGGCTCACGCATATTTCTATTTTATAGAAGCATGAGGTGGCAATGCAAAGGAGGTGGGCGCAACTCAAAAATAAGAAGGGCGGCTAGGGTAAGAAAGGGGGGTTAGCAATTAGGGTTTTTGGTTTAGGTAACTCTCCAAGAGTTTTCCATAAACTTCCTCTAATCACCTAGGACTTACCATGTAAATCCATCATGCCTTAGATGCCTTAACCCTTGCCATAAAGACAATATTTCCATCCAAGCATGAAGGGGAGGCGCCAATTCCTTCCAAAGAAAGCAAATTGCGCCAACCTCACCCCATTATACCCTGGCACCAATGGGGTTTGCTTTTCTCCCCATTATACCATTTTAGCCCAATTCTCTTATCATGGCAACTTGTTATTGGGCCTCATTCGATAATGAGCTAGCCCAAACTTCATTACATGGGTTGATTAAGCAATTGAATCCAATCCAATGCAACCCTAATCCAAATGTGACCAACGATGGTCAATTTCGGGTCAGCATGCCAAAAATGAAGTTTGGCTGCAATAACTCTATTCCATCTCATCAGGCCGATTGGCACTGATGAAATCTCCTAAATAGATCCGAGTTATCCAATAACTCGATCATAAGGCTTCCTAATCAATACAAAAACTAGAGTATCAAGGGGTGCGAACCTGAAGGTTCCTCTGACATTAGCAGTGCTGACCTAAGGTCACCACAAGCAGTGGGTGGCACCAAGCAGTGCATCGCTGCTACACAAGTCATCGGAATGGATATCGACATCGATATCCCCATCATCGCAACTAGGTACAGATGTATTACAGTCTCTTTGCTGAACTGATATCCGATTGGACAAGTGTGTCACCACTTGTTTTCATCCAATCACATGGTCATGACTAAATCAGGTTCTCACCTGGGAATGACCATACACTTTTAGTCACAGAACCATAGAGGAGCTCTATGGATATCAAGCTTCCCATAGGAAGGGCAAATCCTCTGTCTGTCCATTGACCTTCTCATATGGGCCGTGACATGCTCAATGACAACCATTATTACCTCTTAACTACGGTGAGGTGTTAGGTTGTATCAAAGCATGTCCCTAACCATATAGAATGGTCAATGACCTCAAGTCAAGGGATCAATGCATCTCTTGTCACTTGTGAGGATAACTCATGACACCAAGTCATAGCCTCATAGCGGGTCGGTCCAGTATATCCACAACCGACATACCCATATTTCTGTGTTAGCACCTCATGCCTAACCAGCCCATATACCAGTCTCACAAGTACCAGAGATGTCCCATATCCACTCAGGTACATCGATTGGGGACAACCGTTCGAGCACAGATCCAATTTGTCTCTAGGGACATTATCATTTAAGTACATAATCGCATATATAAACAAATATAGATAATATCAATGCCAGAATGATATATAAGTATCAGAGTTAAGTAGTACAATGATGGACCAAAACTAGGTCCTAGGGCATATACACCAACAATCTCCCACTTGCACTAAGACTTTGACGTAGAGGATTCTCAACCCCATATCTCTAGTGTGACCATCATGCTTCTGCTGCACCAAAGCCTTTGTTAATGGGTCTGCCAGATGGTTCTCTATGTCAACTCTGCTAATCTTGACATCACCTCTATCGATGATCTCTCTGATCAGGCGAAATCTCCTAAGTATGTGTTTGGATCATTGATGAGACCGTGGTTCCTTGGATTTTGCATTTGCCCTATTGTTGTCACAATAGAGCTCAATGGGATCCACTGAACTTGGAACCATTTGAAGTTCAAAAATGAACTTCCTTATCCAAACGGCTTTTTTGGATACCTCAGAAGTCGCCACATACTCAGGCTCGGTTGTAGAATTAGCTATGGTGGATTGCTTGAAGCTCTTCTAGCATACAACGCCTCCATTCATCTTGAACACATAGCCGGCCTACGATCTTAAGTCGTCAGGGTCAGACTGAAACGATGCATCTGTGTAGCCCTGAACACTGAGCTCTTCCTGTCCCCCATAGACCAAGAACAGATACTTAGTTCTTCTCAGATACTTAAGGATGTTCATTACAACCACCTGGATTGGATTGGTATCGACTGGTTATGCTCATTGCATAAGCCACGTCTAGTCTAGTATAGAACATTGCATACATGATCGATCCTACCGCCGAAGCATAGGGCACTCGACTCATGCCATCCCTCTCAGCCTGTGTGGTAGGATACTGGCTCATTGAGAGAGTAAGGCCATGTCTTACTGGAAGGTATCCCTTTTTGGATTGCTCAAAGTTGAACCTCTCTAGTACCTTTTTAATGTAAGTAGTCTGACTAAGGACTAGGAGCCTTTTGGTTCTATCGTGGTAGATCCTCACGCCTAAGATGTAGGCGGAAAAACTTGTTGTATCCCAAGTTATTTGGCGTGTACCTTGGACTAATCCCCGGCAACGGCGCTAAAAATTTGTTGTGATCCGCAAGTGCACGGATACTTCGAATTAATAAAAGTATCGAACCACAGAGACCTTATTGTTAAGTACCAAATAGATGTTTTCTCACTAGCTAAGCAAGCCGAATATGATGGAAGTAAACTATGCAGAAAAGTATGCTGAAGAGATAATCAGAGGGGACTAGGTTTCATCCTCCTTGATTCTAATGACTAGACATAAATAAAAGGTAGCCAGACTAATCTTATCCTGATAAAGACTTAATTTACTTCATAAACGGATCATCTCACTTTCATGCAGACAATCATGCAAGGACCAATCCTCGCTTTCACGCAAGATCTATCCCAGGCTAATGATAAGTAAATCATCAATCAAAGAATTCAAAGATCACTTTCGTGCATCCGAATTCTAAGTTGATTGCCTCAAGTGGAATCTCAAGGATCACTTTCGTGCATCCGAGTCTCAACACAAGTTTTACCTATGGTTCTCCAACGTTCCGATCCTCACTTTCATGCAAGATCTCCACGTTTGACACACTAACTTAATCCTAGGTTCATAATTATCAACATGGAAATCACGCCACTAAAATAAAGAAATAAGAACTTTAACCTAATCTCTTACGGTGAGTTCCTATTTATCAATTTTAGGGTTCCAATTCTCAAGCAAGTCACCTTTCGGTCCTTATTTCGAGAACTCTAAACATGATGACAAGAAGTAAACTAAGGAGAAATTTAGAACAATAATCACATAGGTAAAATTATCATGGCAAAATTATCTTGACGAAATAAAAAGTTATCTAATCATATAAAATCAAGGGGATTACACCCATGTCCCAAATATGTTTAAGCTTGCATGGAGAAAGAAATACAATCAACCATAGTTTCAAAGTATCAGAAATTGAAGAGAAGGAAGAAATAAACTTTACAACGCGGCTGTAACAGAAATTACAGCCGTAATCACGCGTATGAACGGTGCCGGCGGTGTTCTTTCCTTGATTCCTCTTCAATCGAACTCCTTTTGTTCTAAAACTTTTGGTGTGTCCTCTTCTCCTCTAGGTGAATCTTCTATGTGAAAATCACAGCCTGAGGTGGTCTCTATGCCTCTCGGCGTGAGTCCAAACCCTAAGCGCCTTTCTATCAATTGCTCTCTCGATACTTGATAAATATTCGTTCTTCCACTTTGTACATCTTTTTCTCTTTAAGACCAGTCCGTAGCATCTTTCAGATCTTGATTTGGAGCTCTGAATCAAAAGTTATGGTCCGCGCAAGATTCAGACCCGTAAAAATCACGTTTTTGCTTTCGAATTACGGCCGTAATGGATATTACGGCAGTGCCGTAATTTGAACAGCGAGCTTTCGGATGAAAATCTTCCGGGATTACGGCACCGTAAAATATCTTACGGTCATGCCGTAATGTCAATAATCTCTCGGATGGAAAACCATTTCGCATTACGGTACCATAAATTCCGTTATGGTGGTACCGTAAACTTCATCAAATCTCTGCCCAGAATTACACCCATATTGCGGCCCGTAAAAATCTTTACGACAGTACCGTAATCTTCATGAAATCTCTGGTCGGAAAAATCTCAAAATACGGCACCGTAAAGAGTGTTACGGTGGTAACGTAATTTTGATCTGAGTCTGCAGTCAAATTACGGTACTATAAAAGTCATATTGGGGGTGTCGTAATTCGCTCTGAAGCTCTGATTCTTCTGAAATTTAATATGTGATCCCCTCTTGACGTTGTGAATTTAATTATGCATGTGGTTTGCTCGAAATCGATTGAAAATCATGCCTTTTTGACTGAAAATCATCAAAAACAGAAAAAAGTGTAGATTCCGTAAATATTGATTAAAAAAAGCATAAAAATAAGCACAGTCTATGAATATGACACAAAAACACTTATGAAATGACACAAAAATTACAATATATTTTGTCCTCAAGCAAAAATCTAAAATTGATCATAGGCATAGACTTTCTCATGAAGAATAAATTTCTAAAATACAATCACTAATGAAAAATCACACCAATTGCTTCACAAAATTTTTAAATAAACACATCACCCTTTGAATTCAATTTTCAAGATCCACAACTTAATCAAATAAAAATTCGCAACTTGTACAATTATTAGAATATCAATCTCAAGACTTCATTCAGTTTTAATTCACAATTATCAACTTTTGTTTATAAGAATAGAGTCTCCTAGATCTTTTTCCTCACAGAATCTCTCTTTTCTTGCCTCTCTCTTTTTCTTCTTTTATTTTTGAATAAACAACATATACCCACATAGATACATCCTTTTTATTTTAGACTTTAACTCTTGTATTCGGTACCACTGTCAATTTTGCATAATGTCAAGTAGAGGAGTTTTATTCTTTTTCTCTCTCATTATCTTTTAGACATAGACTTCAACCCATGTCTTAGGTACCACTATCAATTTTACATAGTGCCAAGTAGGGGAGTCTCTCACTATTTTTATGGATCAAGGAATCTTTCTTCCCAACAAATAGCAAATAGCATGAATATCAACTAAATTAATCTATCAATATCCATTCAAAAATCATACTCATATGCTAGTTTTATTCAGAGAAATAGCTTCACTTTTAAACCAAATTCATCAAATAATACATCTACCCAAAATCTCAATCATCAATCAATGAAAATTTTCAAAAGTAGATATGTATTAGAGAAATAAATTCAACATAATAGGTCTTGTCCTAATCTCTTGCATGAATTCATTTATCATCAAGAAAATTTTACACTTCTATAAAAATTTTCAAACTTCAAATATGTGAAAATCACTACAAAAGTTGTGAAGTATCAAACACATATAGTCAAAAGATGTAAGTGATAGGTCCGTATAATCACATAAGGCTCAAACAATGCAATGGATGTAAAGTGATGGATCTAAGAGAAGAAAAGTGTAGACAATCATATCAAATCGAATAATCACAAGAAAGTGCAACCAATATGCACAAAACAATATGGCAAGCTCTGACTGAAAATACATAAGGCTCAGTCCAAAAATAGTGTCAGGGCAGATGCTGCAAGGTTCAAAGATGTGCCTTTTGAAAATTTTACTTGCAAATTTAAGGTACATAAGGCTCAGTCTAAAAATAGTCTCAAAAAATAATAATGATTAAAATAATTCTCTCAAGGGAGAACCAGAGATGTTATCAAGGGTCTAGAGGAGCGTCGGTGGAAAGAGCCGAGCAGTTGAGTAGCAAAGGTGGAACAGATGCTAGCTGAAGGGCTGCTAGAAATGATGATGATGCCGACAGTAGAGTGAGTAATCTCTAGTGGCCTGCTAGAGATTGCAGTCCTAGATGTGAGATCGTCGGCTAGTGGGTGCCAGAAATAATGTTGCATAAAATAAAATCAGAGGCAGTAGAAGAGTCTACTGCATAAAGCGTATCAATAGAAATAGAGGCAGTAGAAGAAGTAAGAATCTGCATATGGTATAATCCAGTGTCGACGGCTGGAAACAGTGATGTCAGAGGCAGATGCAGTGGTGGCTAGAGGTGGAAGACAGTTGCTCTTGAAGATTTCTAGATCTGGAGGCAAAAGAAGTAATAACAAGTAGAAAGCAAACCAAGCAGTTTTTGAATTTTTTAGGAAAAGTAGCCATACCCTAGAATAAAATTTAATGATCCAAATAGAAAATGGAAAGAACCAAGTTGTAGAATAAGATATGTTCTTTTTAGACGTATGAGAATTAAAGGATAAAAATCTGTCAGGAATTTAGGGTATCAACAGAAAGAAGGCTACTCAGATTACAAAACTGCAAAAACTACAAAAAAAGTTAATCAGATTCGAAAAGTTACCATGTGTCCTAAAATGATTAGAAAATAACTAATCCACGAGATAGAACGACACATGTTCTTCATATTCCATGCGAAAAATCTGGGTTTCAAGTTATTTAAGCATCTTAAAAACTTGCAGAAAAAGTGTTAATTAGAATAGTCAAAAGAAAATTGTTGCAGAAATTAATCAGAATAAAAAAGATGTTATGTGTTTTAGAATGATCCATGGACTTTAAAATTAAGAAAAAATATCCAGATGATAGACAAAGATGAGTACTTCAATGTTGTGCCAATGATCAAAAATTTTCGCACTCCAGTTTCGTAAAATTGCAGGGAGAAAACACCTAGTCAGATAAGCAAACTGTGTTGAAAAATTACTGGCGTAAAGTTCTTTACGGCAGTGCCGTAATTAACACAAATTCTTGGGTCAGAATTATGCATGCATTATGGTACCATAAACATGGTTACGGTACAGCCGTAAAATCAGTCACATAATTTTTTTAAAAAAAATTCAAAAATTCAAATTTTGAAAATTCAAATTTCAAATTTTCAAATTTCAAAAATTACGGCACCGTAAAACTCATTACGGTATTGCCATAAATCCATAAAACTCTCGGGAAAGGAAAACAGTGGAATTACGGTACCGTAAAGAATATTACGGCAATGCCGTATTTTGCGCAAAAATCAATTTTACCTACAAAAAGAAAAGAAATATTAATTCTAAAAATAAACTAAAATATAAGAAACAAAGCTAAGTAAAAATGCTTGGGTTGCCTCCCAAGAAGCGCTAATTTTAGGTTCATAGCTTGACCAAAACTCAAAAATCATGGTGAAGCAGGTGAATTAGTACCAAAGTAAAGAGCAAACAATTTTCTGCATTTCCTTTGTCCAAAAATTTTAGCCACTAATCCAAAAATCCAGAATTGCATATAAATCACAATCAAAGTGGCTTTCTCAAATGTGCAAAAATTAAAATCATACTTCTCAAATCCACTCAAAGAAATTTTTATGATGTTCCTATGTTTATCAAAAAGCAAAATCATGAGTCCTTTCTTCAAATTAATATTTTCAACAGCAATAAGAAAAAGACTTTGATCAAAAGAATCAAACATTGGGTCAGCAAAATATTTTTTATGTCTTTCATTGGATTCCTCAATAAAACATAATTTTTCAATAAAATCAGAAGAGTGAACAGTAGATATGGGCAAAACATCAGAGTGAGATTCATTCATATTTATAAAATTCAAATCCTTTTCAAATTCCTCATGCACATCATCGAATAATTTATCAATTTCAAAATCATCATCAAAATCAAGATGAGACTCTACAAAATCAATTTTCTCATGCCTCCCAACAAATAATTCATCATCAGAAGAGTCAAAATCAGAATCATATAAAAAAACATAATGAGATTTATCAATGTTCACAAAAGAATTAATAGAAACATAGTTAACTACAAAAGATTTATCATTAATTTCAGCAATATCACCAAAATCAAAGTGGGGCTCATCAATGTCTATAATTTTCAACCCTTTATTGAACTCATCATATTTAACCATAAATGATACAACACCAAAAGAATCAATTTCATCAAAAGAGGTTTTTTCTGTTGGCTTCTACAGGATGGACGAAGCCATCAGGTTGTGTCATATACACATCCTCTGTCAGCTTTCTGTTAAGGAACGTTGTCTTCACATCCATCTGTCATATCTCATAATCATGATATGCAGCTATAGCAAGCAAAATCTGTATGGATTTGATCATGGCAACTGGCGAGAAGGTTTCATCATGTTGGGGTATGCCCTTAAGGCTAATGTTTGAGGCCTTGGGATTGTATAAGTATCATGTAATAAACTCTTATGTTTATAAAGGCATGGTTATTATTCAGGTTGTT
>JANTFE010003131.1:9490-24729 GCA_027562315.1 Costus pulverulentus | reverse complement strand
AAGAGATGAAGAGAGGGGACTTAGCCGAATAGGATGAAGACTCCTTGGGGCCGAGAGTGTTCTCCTTCTTGCTTCAAACCGAAGGTGAAAGAGGTTCTCCTTGTGGATCGCACATAAACAAGAGGAGAGCTTCTTAGGGTCTCGGTGGAAGAGATAGAAGAAGGGGGAAGAACTTGGCTAAAAAGAACTTTATCACTAACACTAGCAATTATCCTAGGCAACTAATAGACAATATTATTTCATCAAGAGGTAGTCTCAATACAAGGGGACGACTATGCTTTTATAGGCGAAATGGAGCTAGGGCAAGATAGTCATTAGCTTCCATGCGCCTATTACAAAGATGGATGGGTTTTGAATTTCAAAATCAAGATGATGTGGGCGCAAATCTTCTTTGGGATCTTCCTTCTTTGGTGATCTTTTCTTGGCAACTCTTTAAATGTTTGGATGGGCGAGAAAGGTGTCTTCTTAACCGTTGGTGAGATGTTTGTTGGCGCATGGATAGGAGATTCAAAATTTGAATCCTTTCCATGAGAGCTTGGGCGGCAACAAGGGATGGTAATTTCTCATAAATGTCTTCATAAATGCCCTCCTTTGATTGTGGATCTTGATAGATAATTCCTTTGATTTTGGATCTTGATGAGTGAGGGTTTTGAATTCCTTCTTTGGTTGGACTAGAGGTTGGCGCATAGCTTCTTGAATGGATGATGAAGTGGCTAATTGCTCTATTGGAGAGGCGCCCAACAAGTATGGCAAGTGAGTTATAGCATGGCTTTGAAGTGAACTTGGACTTTGAAGCCTTTCCTTCCTTTTCTGGAGCTGAACTTGGTGAGTGGACCTTGAGTGACATTGAGCTGGAACTTGAGCTACTTCTTACTTGAATGACCTGCCAAATGGAGCCTACTGTATGCATGCACTACTCTATTATGATGCAAGAGTACATAAAGTTTCATGAAGTACAATGCACTACCTACTACAAGTGGACTTGCCATAAATGACTACATGATGCATGGTTTGATTGAAAAACAAATTACCCTAAAATGCAATGCAAGAGTGGGGACTCTAAGGGAACCCATATCGATTAGGTACCCTACGAGTCAAAGCAGATCTCCTCACAGTAGGGCTACTGCCTCCATCAGGGAGGGGCGCTCCCGGGATAAGATCTATGCCATGCTGAATCTCCCTAGCCGGAGGGAGAACATGGGGCAAGTCCTCCGGACTAATGTCAGCAAACTCAGTTAAAAGGGTTGAGACTTCCGGGAGTGGTGTTGTATCTACTACAGGGGTGGACTCCGGGGACTCGCGCAACATCAAGGCATAAACAACCTTAGATTCGGTGCCCTCGCGCATAAGGGACACAATGATGGGGGTAGAAACCACGAGCCATGAAGGTACAAGTGGAGTCTACAAATACCCTAGCCAAAGACTTGGAGGTTTCACAAATAAGCTAGCATGCTCAATCAATAAAGCAGGCTCAATAATAGAAGAACTACTTTCAACAAATAATGGTCAAGACATTCAAGCCCAGAAGCTGCCGCATATTCTCAAGCGAATTGATGACATCAAAATTCATAGTATATTTGTGTCTTTTCATGTGTATTTTTGTCTCATATTTATGCTCTTTTGTTTGTTTTTAAGCCTTATTTATCAAATATTACAGAATCTACACAATTTCTTATTTTTCATGAATTTCAGGTAAAAAGTGCTTATTTTGATGGATTTTGAAGGATTTGAGCGCACGAATGGATTCAGGAGGTCAAAACGAGGCCGCCCGCCAATTTTCATGCAAATCGGAGCAAGTTCAAAAATTACACCCCCGGGTGTAAAGAACTTTAAGGTACCATAATGAAAATTATGGCCGTGCCATAAAGAACTTTAAGGTACCATAATTTGGACCCAGAATTCAACTGAGAAATTTCAGATATTACGGCACTGCCATAATGATTGTTACGGCCGTAATTTCTAGTCAAAAACACGATTTTTACAGGTCTGAATCTTGCGCGGACCATAACTTTTGATCTAGAGCTCTAAATCAAGTTCTAAAAGATGTTATGGACTCATCTTTAAGAGGAGAAGACGCACAAAGTGGAAGCCCCAACCTTTATCACGTATCCAAAGAGCAATTGCCAGAGAGGCGGCTAGGGTTTGGCCTCACGTCGAGAGGCGTAGAGGGCACCTCAGGCCTTGATTTTCAAGCAAAAGCTTTGCATAGAAGGGAGGAAGACACCACAGAAGTTTCAGAGTGTTTGTAGTATGATCGGAAGAGAAATTAACAAAACAGCGGTGATAGCGCTGTTCATCGAAGCAAATTACGACTGTAAACTCTTTTACAGCCGTGGTGTGAAGTTGTTTCTCCTTTCTTTTCATTTTCAAATCACTCTGAGACTATGATTCATTATATTTTTTCCTCCATTCAAGCTTAGATATATTTTGGGACATAGGGTTTTAATCCCCTTGATTTCTAATGATTAGATAATTCTTCTTTTTTTCATCATGATAATCTTCGTTGTGATAATTCTACTTTTGTGATGAATTGTCTTTAACTTTCCATAGATCTATGTTATTATCCATGTTTTAGAGTTTTCGCAATGAGACTAAAAGGTGATTTGCTTGAGAACTTGGAACCCTATAATTGCATGTTAGGATCCCTTCCTTAGGTTAGATCCAACTTGATCTGTTCTAGTAGATTAATTGCCATGTTTAATAATATTAATCTAGGATTGAGTTATTGTGTCAAACGTAGAGATCTTGCACAAAAGTGAGGATCGGTACGTTGGAGAACCCTAGGTAGAACCTGTGTTGAGACTCGGATGCACGAAAGTGATCCTTGAGGCTCCAATTGTGATGATCAACTTAGAATTTGGATGCACGAAAGTCATCCTTGAGTTATTTTTTGATGGGTTACTTATCTGCAGCGTTGGGATAGATCTTGCACGAAAGTGAGGATTGGTCCCTGCGTGATTATCTGCATGAAAGTGAGATAATCCTTTTATGAAGTAAATTAGGTCTTTATCATAGCAAGATTTGATTGACGAACCTTTTATTTATATCTTATCATTGAAATCAAGGTGGATGAAACCCTAGTCCCATGTTTATCTCTCTGATTATCCTTTGTGTTAGCTATACTGCTTACTTTCATCATATTCGGTTTACTTAGCTAGCGAGAAAACAATTATTTCATAATTAACAATAAGGTCTCTGTGCATCGATATTTTTATTACATCGATAATTCCATTCACTTGTGGAAACCTATCACCAATCCAGCAATATCCAAAAGCGCTTTAAATTAGCCAATCAAGAAGCTCATCCAACAGACATCCTCATGTTTTCGCTTATCAAAGATGAATTCTTCATCACCAATAATCTGCATCCATGCTAAAGCCTGCTAGAATGTTCGGCCCAACCCACATCTGCAGCCAACGCTCATCTTCAGCCAAGAAAGGAAGCTTCTCCAACGTATCCCCTCAACATCTCTCCCTGTAGCCAAAGATAGAAGCTTCAACGTTCACCCCAACGTCTCTCCCATCTTCTCTATATGTATCACACATCCATGCTTGTAATCGACAGCTTTGTTGAATGAATGAAATAGTTTCTACTCTTCCAATAGAATCAGATGTCTCCTATCCTCTTCCACTCTGAGGTGCTTGTGTCACCTAGCTTTCCCCTCTTCTCCTCTTCTCCTTCAAACTTTCCGGTCCGCTGCAATCATCTGCACAACTTAGCCAACTTCCAGATTGCCGAAAATTTGTGAGCACGCCGTCGACGATCTACTGGTCTGATCCTCACGAAACTTCGGGCATCACCCCTCCTTCCCAAGACTAAGCTCCAGCAGCCGGCATCCGTCCATCCGCCACCCCGATCGCTAGGATCGAAACTCGCTTTGAAACCCCTGTTCGCGCCCTATTTCTGCCCTACTTCTGCTCTTCAACGTCGTTCTCCACAGACACGCCACTAATCGACCCCAAGCTCCGGCCACGCCTTCTCCTCCACCACAAGAACCTGCAATTGTAGCAGGTTTTGATTCCGTGTACTACCGGACGACTGCCAACGAACCCTGCCCATCCGTGCGACTTCCCATGTTCTCGCCAGCCTTCCGCTCTATCTTCGCTCTTCAACGTCTGCCACCTCCGACCGACCACCATCCACTCTGAACCTCCGGCCATAGCTCCGCCACCATCACATGAACTCCTAGTTGTAGCAGTTTCGACGTCCGTGCACCCCTGGATGAACGCCCACGATCCCTGCTCAACTCTCGCGACATCCCTTGTTTTCGTTCTCTGCATTTTGTGTTCTATTCTGTTCAAATCTAATCTGATTAAGCTTATTCTCGCAGGAATTTAACGCGCTCGGACATGCCTCAACCTCCTGATTTTGGTGCTATTAGAATGAACAAATCTTGATCTACCATTTGGATTAGTTGGGATGAATTAAAACTCATCAGATCATCCAATGCTACATAGCAACTTTTCATATCTGGTATAACTCCTGCAATTGTTTTAAGAACTAATCTGAGTAGTGTTTTGGAAGCAGGTATTTTGAGCACTTGGTGGAGCAAGAGACCCCAACTTTTGGAACACCCTGACTCTATTTTTCTTATAGATCTGGAAAGAGCTTCTTTCAATCTACTATTTCGCATAATCGGTTTTCATTTTGGATCATTGGATCCTATCCTATGGCATAACATCTTTTCATAAAGGATTATTTTTATTGTTGTGGAATTCTGGCTGCTTACTGTATTTTTAGGTTTTAAATACTTTTTTTTTCTGGTTTGCTCATCACGTGTCTCCACCCCACATCACACAAGACAGGATGCCGGTGGGGCAGCTGCCGGAGGGACAACTATACCTTTGGAGGTGGACGCACGCAGTTCCTTGGGTGGAGCTGGGATCAAACGAATCTTCTGGTCACCGTGGTCAAACACATGGGTGTTCGACTAGCCATAGTGAACCATGTCTCAATCATAGAGCCAGGGGTGCCATAAAAGGACGTGGGCAACATCCATTACTGCCACATCACACCACACCTTCTCACGATAGTCCCCAAATGCAATGGGAACTTGGCAACGATGGGTAAGCAGGAGGTTTGATGTGTCTGTTGGGAAACCCCGGGGACATTTTACAATTTTCAGAGTCATAAACATACATACATTCATTGCACAGCGGAAGAATATCCCCGAAATAGGTCGGTCCCAAAAACCCAGTGAGGATCGCAAGCAAGAGAGTCGACACGATGAGTTAGGAAATACCTTACAGCAAGATGAGGTCGATGTTGTGATAGGCGCCCAAGTGTGCGCCCTCTGCAGTTTCACACACACAGATGCCTTGAGTCCTCTTCTTCCATGCTCGGTGCTAGCCTCGGGAAGAAGATCCAAGCCTTAGGGAGATGCTCCACTTCACTTGCGCCACCAAGAGGAAAGGATGCGCCAAGAGAAAGAGAGACTAAGCCAAGTCGTCAAGCACCAAAGCTCCTTGCGCCAAGAGGAAAGGAAGGAGAAGCTTGCGGCTATGGAAGAAGGAAGAAGAGGTTGCACCCTTGCTCTTAGCTCTCGCCCCTCTTCTGGTTGTCACACCTCCAAGGATGAATACCTTGTACGAGGGGCGAGTAGGGTCACATATATAGGGCAAGAGGCGGTTAAGGGAAGGGCCAAGATCATGACAAGTGTAGGGCTAGGATGAGGAGGTTTGAGACAAGGAAAGTCTCCAAGACTTTACTATAAACTCCATTCAACCTATCCATAATTGCCCAAGTACTATATCAGCCCAAGACATGCCTTAGAGGCATGCATTCCATCCAAGGAAGAGAGGGGAGGCGCCCTTTATTTCCATAATGAAGCAAAGGCGCCAACATGACCCCATTATGCCCCTAGGCGCTTAATGGTTCATGTTTCTCCCCATTATACCCTTTTAACCTTTCATCTCTTCATGAGAACTTGTTATTGGGCCTCATTGGATAATGAGCTAGCCCAAACTCCATTACATGGGTTAGTTAAGCATTTGGATCCAATCCAATGCAACCCTAATCCAAATGTGACCAACCATGGTCAAATACGGGTCAACCTGCCAAAAATTGAAGTTTGGCTCCAATAACATTCTTCCATCTCATCAGGCCCATTGGCGCTGATGAAATCTCCCAATTAGATATGAGTTATCCAATAACTCGATCATAATGCTTCTCGATCAATACGAGAACTCAAGTATCAAGGTGTGCGACCCTGTAGGTTCCTCTGACGCTGGCAGTGCTGAACAACGGTCACCACAAGCAGTGAGTGGCACCTTGCAGTGCATCGCTGCTACCCAGGTCATTGGAATGGATATCGACATGGACATCCCCATCATCGCAACTAGGTACAGATGCATTACAGTCTCTTTGCCAAACTGATATCCGATTGGACAAGTGTGTCACCACTTGTTTTCACCCAATCACATGGCTATGACTAAAACAGGGTTTTCACCTGGGTATGGCCATACACTCTCAGTCATAGAACCATAGAGGAGCTCCATGGATATCATACTTCCCTAAGGAAGGGGCAAATCCTATGTCTGTCCATTGACCTTCTCATATGGGTTGTGACATGCTCAATGACAACCGTTATGACCTCCCAACTACGGCGAGGTGTTAGGTTGTATTAAAACAAGTCCCTAACCATATAGAATGATCAATGACCTCAATCAAGGGATCAATGCATCTCCTATTACTTGTGAGGATAACTCATGACACCAAGTCATAGCCTCACAGCGGGTCTTTCCAGTATATCCTCTAATGATATACGCATGTGTCTGCGTTAGCACCACGTGCCTAACCAGCCCACATACCAGTCTCACAAGTACCATAGCTGTCCCATATCTACTAGGGTACATTGACTGGGGACTATAGTTTTGAGCACAGATCCAATCTGTCTCCAGGGACATTATCATGTTAGTACATATGCGCAGATGTAAACAAACATAGATAACGACAATGCCAGAATGATATAAATATCAAGGTCAAGTAGTACACAAGTGGACCAAAACTAGGTCCTAGGGCATATACACCAACAGTGTCAACCCACGTGATCGAGTAGGGCTTGGGGTGAGGCTCTAAGGGAAGGCTAAAGCGAGTGATCGCGGTTCGGGAGACCACGTTCAAACTACTACCTCCATCGATGACAATCTTACATGAGTGCCCATTGCACTTAATGTAAGTTGTGAAGATGCTCGTGCGTCTCCAGTCCTCGGAGGGCGGAGTTTGGACAAGGGTGCACCTCACAACCGCAAGTGTGGGATGACCCGACTCCTCTCCACTCGTGTAACACTCAGCTTCTACATCACGCTCCTCGCACTCGCGGGTAATAGTATATGTTGGTGTATATGCCCTAGGACCTAGTTTTGGTCCATTATTGTACTACTTGACGTTGATATTTTATATATCATTCTGGCATTGTCATTGTGTTTGTCTCTAAAAATCTGTAAAATATCCCCGGGTTTCCCAACAGCGGCCACACAGGTCTTGTCCATGGTGGTGGACTTCTTTGGGCAGTCCCTAGAATAGTGGCTAGGCTGTAAACAATCGTAACAATGGACACGCTCGGCCGGCCCAACAGCAGGGGCTTTGCCCTTCTCCTCCCAAGTGGGACAAGAAGGCGCAACCACCTGGGCTGGGCGCCGAGCGGACCCCTGAGATCTAGGCATGGGACAAGGGTCCGGACGCGGCTCACCATGTTCAGTCTGATGGTGGGAATGCGTGGTCCACTGTTGTGCGGACGCCGAGGAGGGACAAACTCGCTGCGACGGGTCGCTGCGCGGAGGTCCTGCTCGATGTCCAACGCACGCTGGTAGGTTTGGTCAAGGGACTTGGACCCATATGTAGGTAAAGCTCGTCGGATATCCAACTGAATCCCATTCTTAAATTTAGACAAAACCAGTTTAGGATCCTCTTGAAAATTGCAACGGAGTTGCAATGTGTCGAAGGTCAAATGGTACTCCGCAATGGAGCCAGATCCTTACTGAAGGCTGCTATACTGGGCATGGAGACGCTGCCTATAGGAGGGTGGGATGTATCGCTCTCGAAGGCGATACTTCATCTCCTCCCATCAGGTAATGGGAGGGAGAGCATTCTGTTTGTTTTTGCGCTGAACATTCTGCCAATGTAGGCGCGCGGGACCATCTAGCAAGGTGAGGACTATGCAAACTCGCATGTATTGAGGAGTGTCACTAAGGTCAAAGTAGGTATCCACCGAGGCGGCCCAATCTAGGAACTTAGTAGGGTCAAGACCACCCGCAAAGTGTGGGAGGGGGGAGGTGGGTCTCACAGATAAAATGATGGACATCGACATCGGCTCGCTATCGCTCAAACCTAGGCTGGGTTGGGGGCCTTTGTACAGCCCAAACATCGTCTTCATCGTATGGCTCATACTCATAACCTGGGCCTTCATGAGCCACGTAGGGCCCATGGCGGCCAGATCCATCCACAAGGGGTTGGCGCCGAACGGGCGCAACTACCGGCGGTAACTCCCTAGTCGGACTAGTCCAATCGGACTAAGGGGGTTGACTCAAGTTGGGGCGTCTTTGTCCCGATGCGTTAACGGCATCAGTAAGGTCTTGGAAACCAGCCAAAAGTTGCTAGAACATAGTCTCCGATGACAGCTTGAGTTGCTGCATGGCGGTATCCGTGGACTGCTTATACATAGCGAGCTGCGTAGTCAGCGCATCCACTCGCGCATTAAGTGCGGCTACGGAGTATAAAGCAGTGCTAGTCCCTTCTGAAGGTTGGACTGACTCTTGGGTTTCCGGGATAGTGTCTGGGATTTGGGAAGACATGAGTTGCGACCTTGTGGTCACCATGCACAATCATGGCTAAAAATGACTAAGTGAAGGATGCTAAAAATGCGAAATCAATGCGAAAATAGGCGATGCAATGGAGTTGGACCGTGTGAACGATAAGAATCGAACGTGCAACGTCCTCTGATAACAAAATTGATGAAACTACTGTGGGAGGGATGGTCCTTAAAGTCGTACTCTAAGGATTTACACAATGCATGCAAAAATGGGAGAGGGTCTTTAGACGAGGGAAGTGAAAAGAGCTTCAGAAATGCTAGGAAACACGATGAAACATGAGGAAATCAACATCGAGTTCAATCGGGGCAACACAAATGCGAAAAGAACACAGCGGCGCTCAACTACAGAATGTAACTCACTAACCTCTAGCAATTTAGTGCACTCACATAGCAGATTTTAAGCTCAGCACATTGCAATGGGAAGTAGTGGATTTGTTGGGCACAGCCGCACGCCTATGCACCTGAAACAGACCAAAGAACAGCGGAACGTCCACGTCTCCGGTGAACCGATACCCATGGAAGATCAAAAATCGTAACGGAAATGAACACAACGAAATGAAAAGACAGGCGGACCTGACCCACCGAAGGCGGTGGGATTTACTTTACTGCTTTGTAAACCAGGAAGAAAACACTTTGGAGTCGAGGCACCGACCACGACTCTTACAAACTCTAAAGGCGAAGCACCGACTTCGACTTCTACAAGCGCTGGAGGCTCTCAGCTCACCAGGAGTACTCTAACACAAAGATAACTATGGAACACAACACCCTAGCCTCCTCTTTTATAGAAGACGAGGGGAGGGAACAAGACAAAGCAGGAAAAGACAAGCTACTTTAACAACTACCTACTCTTGCAGCCGATAAAGTAGTCAAGCTGCAGCTACAAGACCAGAGAGAAACAAACTTCTACCTAATATTCTTGAATCTAGTCGCATGGTCTTCTGGTCTTTGTACGAAGGCGGTTAGGCGATCAGACACGCTCGGAGCAAATCGCGACAAAGTAGCAGAATTTTGAAGTATTGGGCTGCGTAACAATCGCCGTGGCCTTGTCTTGGGCCGTGTTGCTGATGTGGTTGTGAGACCCATCTGGCGCTAGGTACCCTGAGGAACTTTATGTGGAAAATTTTTGGGGCACTGTCGAGGCCACATTTTCTCCTTCTTTCATGATGTATGCTCCTGCATCACTATTGCAATTGATTGATTTGTAAATAGTAACTGGATGCCGACTATGTATGACTTGCAAAAAAGTCTCAAATAGCCAAATAAAAGATTCAGCAGACTCATCATACATTAATACAACACTAAATATAGTTATTTATTTATGGTGATTCAAGCCCACAATTGGTGTGAATGGCTTGTTGTACTCGTTTGTTTGAAAAGTTGTATAGAAACATACAACATCACCAAAGTATACATAATCTATTATAGATTGACCATTATCACAAAAAAAATTTTGCCATCTCTCCTAATTTATCATGAACTTTAATAGAATAAAAAAAATGGAGGATCTTTGGCCAATCTACCCTTCAAGTACCTAAGAATACCTTTACTTTCCTTAGCATCCAAAGCTTTTCTTCTACTTCTTTGAATATAGTTGGTACTATCATCTCTTATGAAACCAATTTTGTCTTTGCTTGTACCAAACTAAAGATAATTATATATATGATGGGCCTTCATACCAGATTTTGTTATCTGGTCTATATGTTGGTGTTTATGCCCTTGGATCCATTGTTGGTCTATCTTGTACTATTTGACATTGATATTTTATATATTAGTCTAGCATTGTCATTATTATGCTATGTTACATCTGCAACTATGTACTTGCATGATAATGTCCCCGGAGATAGATTAGATCTATGCTCAAACTTATGTCGCCAGTCAAGTACCTGAGTGGATAAGGGACAGGTGTAGTACATGTGAGACTAGTATATGGGCTGGTTAGGCATGAGGTGCAAAAGCAGACAAATGGGTATTTCAGTGGTGGATATACTAGACTGACCCGCTGTGAGGCTCTAACTTGGTGTCATGAGTTGACCTCACAAGTTACAGGAGATGCATTAATCCCTTGACTTGAGGTCATTGACTCTTTTATATGGTTAGGGACACGCTTTGATACAACCTAACACCTCACCGTAGTTGGGAGGTTATAACGGTTGTCATTGGATATGTCACAACTCATATGAGAAGATCAATGGACAAACATAGGATTTGCCCTTTCTTTAGGGAAGCTTGATATCCATGAGGCCCCCTATGGTTTGATGTGGGGTGAGATCACTTGCATGCAAACAACGAGTTTCAAAAATATTTTTGGAATTATCATATACTAGAGAAAACCTACTTAAACTAACGAAGTTGGAAAAATAGTGTTTTTGTATTTTTTTTAGATAGGAAAACCAAAAGTTAACTACCTGCAAGAATGTAAATGACCATAACTTAAAGAAGACTCACCTTCTGGTCCTTGAGAATAGAAGGACCGTCCTTCCCGTTCTTCACTGGTCCTACTCTAATGGAAAGTGCAGGTTACACACAGAACATCATAACAACCCCACACAGGCATGGGTGAGTTATAAAGTTAATTAAATGATCACAATATTAAAGAGTCAAGAGGGAGGCTAGTCCTCCAAGTTCTCTTGCTAATATAAGCTTTGGACTAACTAGAAAGGGGGGGAAGAAGGAGATGAGGCGCCAAGCTTCCTTCACCTTGCACCAATCCCTATAAAGATCCAAAGATGTGTAGTAAGATGTTCTTTAGAGTGTAGGAAGAGAAAACACCAGAAGTTGGAATACTTAACTTAGAGAATCGCCTTGAAGGAGACCTAGTGATGCACCCATGTTCCTTGCGCCATCTTTAGTTCTAGATCTCTTTGATGCTCTTGTTTGATGGAGATGAGTCTCGGCTTTGGCATGATGAAGAGAAGGGTGACGAGATCAAGATGAGAGGGTAAAGGGCTCGGCCTTGAAGTGTTGAGAGGAGAAGAAGAGGAGAGGATGGGCGACACATGCACCCTAGGCGACACATGCACCCATAAGTTGGCTAGCAACTAGTAGACAATTTTATTTCAACAATGCTAATGACATGATGCGATGGGGATACAATAAATAGTAGCTAAGGGATGAGGATAAGGTGAGGGCAAGGTGGTCATTGGCCCCTTGCGCCCCTTACATATTTGGGGAAAATTTGAAATAGGAACAAGGCATTAAAGGGCTGATTTTGTTGCCAACTTTGGAGGGCCGAACATGGTAAGCTTTTGAATTTCGAATGGCTTCTTTCAATTTTGTATCGCTGCCTCCTTGGGTTGTTGGCGCATGGGTAGCTGAATTTTGAAAACCTTTCCTTTGTTGTTTGGGCGGCAATGAGATAAGGAAAGTCTTCATCAATGCTCCTCCTTGATTTGTGGATCTAGATGAGGCTCTTCCTTGATTTGTGGATCTTGAGTGAGCCTTGCTTGATTTATTGGATGAGGATGGCATATATTCCTTCATGAGTTGGCAATGTCTTCAATTGGTACGTGATCTTGGAAGTGGAGTTGAAGTGAAGTTGAGTTTGAAGCCTTCTCTTGAACTAGTTTGAAGTGGACCTTCCAAATTGGGAGCTAGCTTGTTGAAGTGGAGTGAGCTAGCTTAAGTTCCCCATGAGCTGAATTTATAAGTATCCATTCTACATGCACTAACCTAGCATGACATTACAATGCACAACCTACCAACAACATTCATAAAAGTAAACTACATGGTAGACTTGGGGGTGGAACTAACCTAAAATGCCATGCAATGCAAATAAGGAAAGTGATGAAAAGGAAAGTGGGGACTTAGAAGGTACCCTTGGGTTAGGGTGGCCTTAATCCCCATTTGTACCTCTTAGATGCGTGGCCTCTCCCTCCATCAATTCTCCCCGGGTTGAAAAAATTCTCCTCTGGAGAATTATTCTTGTATCGGTAGAGAAGTGCAGGGGTGGCTGATGTGAGCTCTTCCTTGATGACACCGAAATATGTAGTATATTTTGCATCATTTTAGATACCTTTTCATGCTAAATCGAGGATCTTTCTACTTGTTTTTATGCTAAATCCATCAAATATTGCAAAGTCTACTTCTATTTTGGTTTTTCATGTTTTTCAGGCAAAAAGGCACTATTTTAGGCATTTTCAAGCAAAATCAAATACATTGAAGAGTTCTCATCCTCAAGAGGAGAACACCCAAGAAATTTCATGCAAATCGGAGCAAGGCAGCAAAGTACGGTAGTGCCGTAATCTATTTTACGATACTGTAAAATCCGAACACTGCCGTAATTTGTGAAGATTTTCGAATAGAAAGATTTCCCGATTTTATGGTACCGGCCGTAAGCAATATTACGGTACTGTATTTCGGATTGCGCCAGAACAGAAACTTCATCTGAAATTACGGCACCTGCCGTAAAGAATTACATGAGCCGTATTTCCCCGATGAATCCGACCAGAGAGTTCAAGAGATTTTATAGCACTGGCCATAAACTATTTTATGGGTCATATTTTCTGAGACGACATCGGCACAGAAGACTCAAGAGATTTTATGGCACCAGCCGTAAACAATTACACTGCCGTAAAACCCGTTTTGAACGCGACACCCAGGTCAATGTCCAGACACGATTCTTACGGAGATGATTGCATACGATCCAGAAGTTTATATTCAATGCCGTAAGAAGAAAAAGTAGAGCTTTGGATGAGAGGATTAGAGAGAGACCAAAACCCCTAAATTTCGTACACCGTCGAGGGAGAAATCTTGATCCACGCCGTCGCTGAGGGTTTCGCCGCCGCGCACGATCCAGACAACCTCCAGTCGTGATTTTTCTACCGAAGCATCGCCTGGTGAAGGAGACAACGTGCCAGAAGTTTCAGATTGAAAGGAGACAAATTGGAGAAGAAATCAAGAGGAAGAAGGATCGCCACCACTGTTCACGCCTTCCTTTGTAAAATACGGCTGTGAAATACTTCACAGCCGTGCCGTATTTTCTAAAAACTCTTCTTTTTATTGATTTTTGATTTTCTAAAATTATGAAATATTTTATTTCCTTCGCCATGCTAGCTTAAACTACTCTTGGGACATGGGGGAGTAGTTCACTTGACTTTTAATGATTAGATAACTTCTTTTTCAATATTTCGTTGAGTTTGATTTCAGCATGATGATTTTGTTCATGTGATAATTGTGCTTAGACTCTCTTTAAGTCCATATTATTAATTATGTTCTTAGAATTTTCGCTTGAGATTGAAAGGTAATTACTTGAGAATTTGGAACCCTAGAATTGCATGTTAGGATCCCTTCCTTAGGTTAGATCCATCTTGATCTTTTCTAGTAAAATAATTGTCATGATTATAACATGAGTCTATAGATCGAGACTATTTGTCAAACGTGGAGATCTTGTGCGAAAGCAAAGATCGGAACGTTGGAGGTCCTTGAGCAAAACTAGTTGTGAGACTCGGATGCACGAAAGTGATCCTTGAGACTCCACTAGAGATTCTAGAGCTCGGATGCACGAAAGTGATCCTTGAGTTCATCCTTTGATAATATCTTCTTCATGATGAAATTGAATCAACAAAATCCTTATTCATGTCTAGTCATAAAAGTTTAAGTGAACGAAACCCTAGTCCCAGCTTTTCTCTCTGATAATCCCGCTTTTAGTTACCGATTGCTATTCTCACGATCTCGACTTGCCTAGTTAGTAAGAAATCAACTATTTAGTATTCGACAACGTAGATCCCTGTGGATTCGATACTTTTTTTATTATTTCGTATACCCGTGCACTTGCGGTTTAACAACAAGTTTTTGGTGCTGTTACCAAGGATTAGTCCAAGGTACACGCGTGCCAGATTTGTTGTGTTCCCTTTCGGGCTATCAAGTTTTTGGCGCCATTGCCGGGGACCTTAGTTTTGTTGATATTAGAGACGTTGAGATTATTGCTAGATTAGGTTTTTATTTACTATTTTTTTATTTATTTACTGCTTATTTTCTATTTCTTGAAATCACTTTATTTGTTTACTTTGCATGCGCAGGAGCCTTAGGTCAGGACCACTTGTACCATTGGATCCTGAAATCAATAAGACATTAAGAGCGCGTAGAAAGTTGAGGTTAGAAGAATCATCACAAGAAGAACTGTAAGAACAATCCCAACCAGAGTTACAAGAAGAGATTTTAGAGATGGGAGATAATCAGAACCATCAGATAACACTTAGGGACTATGCAGCCCCTAATCATCATGAAATTCGTTCTAGTATTGCTAGGCCAGCAATTGAGGCCAACAATTTCTAGATTAAACCTCAACTCATTGTAATGTTTCAACAAGATCAGTTTGGAGGAACTCCACTGGAGGATCCCAACCAACACTTGGCCTTATTTCTTGACTTATGCGATACTATTAAGATGAATGGTGTTTCTAACGATGCATTTAGACTAAGACTTTTTCCTT